>JWZT01005339.1:928952-945162 GCA_000827895.1 Thelohanellus kitauei
TTAACAAAAAAATCGTGACATGTATAAAGAATGTCATTCCACTGTGTCTCGTGTTAAAAAAGTACCAAATATACATAATAATTATGGATTAAATAAATAAATAATTTAAATAGATTCGTATTATAGGTTTAAGATATTTAAAATTTCCAAAAAAGTGGGGAACGCTATTACTCTGCGTTTCCATGTAAAATAAGTACTGGTCGCAGCCATAATTTTGGGTTTTTCATATTAAGGCATTATCTTGTACGAAATCGATTGAGAATATGTACTGATGTAATGGTTCAGGGTAGAAACTCCCGTACAAATGATTCTTGGTACTCAAAGTAAACTATTTCCAATTAGAAAATGCGCCAGAATTAATGAAAATCTGAGCATTTATTGACACTTTAGCATATACTTCGTGATTATGAGATAATTACACAATGATATGGATAATGTAAGTTCAATCATCGACCACAAGTATTTATACTTTTACTCCTTTCACATTATCCACTTGTCAAGGTACACCCACAGTCTCAAAAACATGTGAAGTTCTTTCACAACTTAAAAGCCAAACAAATGAGAAGAAAGAAAGATGGGAATGGAAGATCTTTAAGGAATGAAAAATACTTTTTTTAAATTTGTTTTGAGAAGAGATTTCCAAATTACATCGTACAGGTCGAGCCATTTTTCAACGATTGCATTCATAGAGACATTCACAAAATAGCTTTTGATATTTCCATGTTTAGATATCTTTTATGAATATATTATACGGTACGATATAAAGATCCCAACACTATGTTCTCCCTAGCTTTTTTCAATGAAACCCTCCAACTTCCGATTTCATATCGAGTAAACCTCTGAACGATAATGAATCTTATGCTTAGAAATCAAAAACTAATTTATACCCCTCTTGAAATGAGTAGCTGATTTATTTTTTGAATCACGATAGCATTTGATTGAAAGATGGTTTGCGAATTCTTTTTGATAATTGGAAGAATGAGGGGGTTTTTTGAGAAGATGAAAGTTGGATCGATAAATAACCGTTGGAGTGGTGGAAAAAATATGACTATCAAAACATTCTTTATCAATAAAATTAAAGAATAACTTTTAGTCTAACTTCTTTTGGAACATGGTGTAAAATAAACCTCCCATCGAACGACACTGAGCTATAAATCCATGAATTTGTGGAGCAGAAGGACACCCCATACACAGAAATATCGTGGCCATCACTATAGTCTACCACCTGGTCATTTGGGTAATACCTAAGTAAATACGAGCAAAACATTTCACAACTTTCTTCTAGACTTAAACGGCTTGACGAAGACGATGAGAGGTACAATAAGCAAACCTTGTTATCACTACCACATGAGACGATTAACTCATCATAAGTAGTGTTGTATCGCGCAGACATTATCCTAACATAATCTTACACGTACCAATGAGAATGATCACGTCGACATATAATTGGTTTATGAAGATTTCGAATGTCATAGAAGCGTAAGAAACAGTCAGTTCCAGCCAAACATATCACATCTTTAACGTTGGGGTTGAAATCAATATCATTTATCATGAATCCTTTCTGAAACACCAGCTCAGATTTTCGCAATCTCGTGAGAAAAATTTTACTTTTGAGTACGTATATCGCCGAAATAAAGAGAGTTCTTGACAAAATAGAGGAAACAGTTAGAGTCGGAGTGAGAATCCCATCGCATCCCACTAAAACCTTTGTGTTCTGGAATTTGGAAACTTTTCACACGCTTTTAAATATATGGCTCACCTTATCGGCATCAGTGTCATATAGACAGAGCGTGCTAGTTGATTGATAAAGTAACAAATTATCCGAGCAAGGATTCCAATCGATTCTATATCACTAAATGTTGACTTTGAGCAAGAATCTGGTAGATCTGAGAATTTTTCGACGGCAAAATCATCAATATCAAGTTAATTTATAATTTACTTTTTATTCTAAAAATTTCTCCTTTCTTAACGCCAGAATTGGCTATTATTAATAAATGTTACAATAGACCACAGAAAAGAGAGCACTTTGAATTTTCGGACATTCAGTCTCACTAAAATCATACCGCTACTACAATATAATACCATCGTGTCTGATTGAATTCTTCGTGATCGAGTTCTGGTCATGGTACTCTATCAAGTAAATCTCCATAAATCAGAAAAAAATACCATGTTTTGCTGATGGGGTGATGAAGTTCCAGCCAAAAATAGAGCTCGATTTTCATCGACCATTGGAGAGCATATTCCCATGATCTGGTAAAATGATAGAATACTCGTGAACCGAGACCAGTGACAACGTCTGGAAGTTTCTCCATTAGCAGGTCTCGTGGGAAAGATTACAATGATTGATACGATTTGTTTTCAACGGGTTTTCGCCCCATGTCGTTAGCAATAAATGTAATCTCATAACGTTGCGCTTGCTTATTTTGAGACAGATGTGTTCAATCTATAGAAGGTTGCATGTTGTGGGAATATTCATTAAGTAAACCGATCAAGTCACCGCCCGTGTTTTTTGAATGTCGAAACATCCGGAATTTGATACTCGTATACAGGAGATTTCCTGTTTAACATGTTTAGTGACTTGATTTATATGATAGAAACGGAACTAGTGTTTAGCTTCTGTGTTAGTGGCTTAAAACTCATAGGAATCTCTGAAGGTATTTTTAATTTTATTTAGAAGAAGTTTTACCGGTGTTTGGGGTTATCTGGTTTATTTATAACCTTTCAGTTGATCTAACGTTTCTGGGCACCTTTGTGTAGTTTGAGACCATATTTTATACAAAAGAGAAAATTCAGGGTTTGCAAAGAGGAACTTATTATTCTTATATTGGGATGAGTTGAAAAATTCACAACTCATATGTTCATGGTATAAATTATGTGTAAAACTCATCTGGTTCTGATCTAATTCACATCTATATACCATATACCGGGTTTTGCATCCAATATCGTAAAGGATGACGACCAATATCGTTATACATGAAAATGAATGCCAGTAATATTTTTGAAAATATTATATTGCACGGCCAATTCTCAAGGATAAATTATAATCATTTAAAAGGTCTCAAGACACCGTTTACCACCAAATTAGACTATTTTTGGAGTCCATTGTGAGGATGCCGTTGAACAAAAACCTTCAGTTACCATAGAAAATAACCAGCGAAACAGTGTTTTTCAACCATAGAGGGTTTTTCACACAAGTTGTTATTTTTTCGATTCACAATCGTTTTTTGATACTAATTTTTCGTAATTTAATATCTAAGAATTATTTGAGATGGATTGACACAACACACGGATTTTTATCAACGCAATTTCAGAAAACCAAATTGAATCGAAAAAATACCACCTATAAGAAAAACCCCTTTATCGTTGAAAAACAATGTTTCTCTGGTTATTTACTATGATAATTGAAGGTTTTTGTTCAACGGCATCCTCACAATGGACTCCAAAAATAGTCTAATTTGGTGGTAAACGGTGTCTTGAGACCTTTTAAATGATTATAATTTATCCTTGAGAATTGGCCGTGCAATATAATATTTTCAAAAATATTACTGGCATTCATTTTCATGTATAACGATATTGGTCGTCATCCTTTACGATATTGGATGCAAAACCCGGTATATGGTATATAGATGTGAATTAGATCAGAACCAGATGAGTTTTACACATAATTTATACCATGATATGTTGTCGTCACCATACGTCGAGAGAAACTAAAGCGAAGCTGAGCCACCTCAAAATCAATCTTTGAAACATCATTTCAATGAAAATACTTTTCGATTTAAGTTTTCAAATTTTGAGAAATTGTGGCACTTAATTACACCCTACAAAATCCCAAAATTAGTCACGGAAAAGTTTTGGTGAATATGAGTTCTCGAATCAACCATCTTTCGACCCTAAAAAGTTATTTTTTCAACAAATTCATGAGCTAAATAACTTCATTTAATCGAGACGAGAAAATAGTGAACGGATCATATAGTACCACTAAATGGACACAAGGAAGGTCACAATCTTCATGACTACAGCGGCTCTTTTCAAATTATTTTCATTTATTTGTCTTCAATATCAGCCTTTCAATAACATTCTCTCAAACCAAGTTTTTTTGATCTTAATCATTTACTTGAAACAGATAAATAGAAACCGACTGTGTTCATGGGATTCGTCCCACGAACCTGATGGCTGAGAATTGTGGTTATAAATTATTAAAATCTCAATCTCTACTTATACTAACAATAAAATACGCTCTCTTGGTTGATAATATCTCTAAAACGACCCGAAGCCCATATCTAGTCATCTGCACCACAACTTACTTTAGTTTTTAACGCAAAGATTCGACGCGTTATCAGATACATTCCTGCACCTGACCTCTAAATGAGATATCGGTTTGTGACGGTACGTAACAACGGGGGTCATTATGTCAAAGTTTATCCGCACAAACTAATATTAATCGAGAAGAACCGTATTTTTTACTGAATATGACCGTTTAAAGAATTTGCGATTTTATGGAAACGGTTCTACGTGTATGATTAATGGATTTTTGACACTAGTTATTGATGATTTAACAATTCAATCCCCAGCGAACGATTACCGATTTGATAATGTAGCTCTAGTGGGCAGAGGAATGGGGGTGAATGTTTAGCGGGTGTGAGCCCTACACTACCCTAACTGCGCGCAGAAGAGTGCCTCCCCGGAGTACTACCCTACAAGTACGTGGACAACGTGGCATTCGCGGTAGATGTAAAGTCCGTGCAGAAATGCACCGGGGCAGGTTTGTACAGCTCGAATGACCGTTGTCAAAGAAATTCAACCCCTGATTACACAAAATTTTCAGAAAGTTAATTGGGATTTAGAATATAAAATACAATGAAGCATTAAATCCAAAGCACTTATTTATTGAGTACAAATTTCATCACTTGACTGATCTGAAGCAGAGTACACAAGAAACTCCTAAATTTTAAATGTTGGTTCATTCATTTCATACCCACCTATACTTCTGGTATTTTGGATTGTTCAAAATTTAATTTTCAGAAAGTGCCCTTGATAATTTTTAGTAAAAGTGTTGTTAATACGATTCTTTCACTATTTTCACCAACCCTCAAATCTCAGTTTAAACCATTTTTAACTAATTCCAAACAGACTTAGACGGAGTTGAATTAAACGAGAGAGATGGGTCATTTTTTGAACGTTCTAAATTGTATTCTATAAAATGTACACAAAGATTTTTGATTTAAAAACAGTGGAGGTCAGTGTTTTTGAGAACTACCATATCCGTCTGGATCTTTTTAAGGTTATTTCCATCATACTCGCTAAGCTTAAAATCTTTAATTTAAAATACACTAATTTGAATGGACTATAAAAGTTTTTTTCTACATCTCAGCAAGTAGAATGATTATAAGGCCATATTAACAAAGGAGGTTCATATATATCGAACTGGCTGTGGCCCAAATACTATGGCAGATTAAAGGCACTCTAATTTCGGTACCCACAGAGGATTTAATCAATATTATTGGACTCACGCGAGCCTAAGAATACTCACACGCCTCCTTTATCTATAAAATTGATAAAGGGTCAGCATTAGTTGTTTTGAACTAAGTTAAAAAGTTAAATTATCAAATTTTTGTACCTGTAGTACAGGCAATATCAACCAATCTTTTGAAAAAACGTACCACATGATATCCCCGACTATAAAATATTCTGGAAAACCTTTAAAGGGTAGTAATAATACGAATGGATTTTATGTTATCATCCATTAAGACTAATGCATGATTCAGAGAATTTCGAGTGAATATGTTTTGTTCATTCAAATTAGAATCTCAGTTTAGTTGTATAACAATTCAAAAATGGCGTTTGTCCATATGAATGATGGAATTTCTCGTTGATGATGAAGTGACCGTACGTGAATAGGAATAGTCATTTGAGTCATATCATCATTACTGTATGAGAAATAGTGATAAAATTGTTGGGCTACATTCTAACAGAGTAGAATTTCTGAAATGAAAATTACAGTAGTTGGCAGGAATACTAGTGGTGAACTACGTTTTGGGTGAATGATTAATGATACACTGCATTGATAATCAAAACTATTGTTTACAATTTCAATGCACTAAATTTGGTCACCCGTCTTAAATTCACGTTCTTGATGAAGGTTCTACCCGAATAATAATATCTTTTTTGTACTTATTTAGAAATGATATTAAAAATATACTCGAATTCATTATTAGTGATGATCCTAGTGCTTAGTATGTTGATGGGAAACGTTGATAGCCTGGAACTTGATCCGTCCCTATTGAAAGCGATCTTAAAAAATCTCAATATTGAGGAAAACGATCTCTCAAAACTTGCTCCTTTGATCCAAGATTTAAAGACAAACAAAGCAGAAGTAAAAAACAACTTGACTCTAGGATAATGGCGAGCAGAAGGCGTTTTCCATATCAAATATTAAAAACTTGGATTATGAAAATCTTGAAGAGCTGAACAATCGACGAAAACAAAATAATGCCGCTCAGAGCGATAGTCAAGACAATCCGAAACCCGAAAATGTTGTTCCTCAAAGCAAGGATGATAAATTCAAGAGCAGCGATATAAAAATTGGGGAAGACAGTATTTCGGTAGATGTAAATGCACTCAATCCTGACTTGTTGGAAAATTTATTGAAAATTATGAAACAAGCCAAGAAGAAAAGTGAATCAGCAGAGGGTGAAGAGACCGCAGAAAACGCAAGCCCTCACTCTCAAATATCTCAACCGATAAGCGTTTATTTTGTGAAATATTTTAGGAAATAAAGCCAAACCCATTGCTAGCATCGTCTGAGATTTCGAAAATATTGAAAGAAAAATTAAAAACGTACCAGGAGCCAAAATTCGAACTTCGACGAGACAAGGATGGAAAATTAGAGCTTGTTGAAATCAGCCAATCAGAAAGCGTTAAACCGTCCTCAAGAGATGAAGACAGCTACAAACCCCAAAAACTAGAGGAGGAAAAGGCATCAACCAGACAAAGTTTGCAAATATCGTCACTCGTTAAATGTGCCTTAATCTCAGGCTCAAGCACTTTACACTCCTTATTCAAGTGATAAAAACATGATTCATTTGAATCTTCGTGGAAAAGACGGAAAAAACGGTTCACCGGGGCCTAGAGGGCCTCCAGGCCCACCAGGACCAGAAGGGATGATCGGACCGAAGGTAAAGCTAGGTTTGATAAAAGGGGCCTAAAGGTCCACCTGGAACCTGTGAAAATTCAGTATTTATACTTTAGACATTTCAGGTATCGGGAATGTATACCTGTACAGAAGAAGAAATATCCAAACTCGGATTTCAAGTCGACTATCTCGAACGAATATGCCAAAAGGTAAGTTTTCATCAATAAATACCGGGTTTTTTGAAAATTTCATAATCGTGATGTCCACCAAATCGCCAAAATGATTTTGTGCTCAATCTCAACCCTTTCATTTATAACAAAACGTGATTTTTTTACGTTTTTTAATCTTCATCTTGCGATGTATCATTTCTTGTCTTCGTTGACGTATCATGGCATCGTTAATGATCTGGTGTACGCCGAACCTATCTCTATTTATTTAAACCATAGTTTAACAATACTTCTAAGAAAATTGTTCAAAAATAATGATCTAAACAACTCGAAAAGTGAAGCTAAATCTTGTTTTCCCGTCATTTTTTCTCAAGAAACCTCAATACCGAATATTTCAATCGGTTAAACGTTAAGTTTCACTTTGTGGAGAGTTTGTAATACACAAAATATATGACTTTTCAATGCCATCCAATAAAGTAGAGTGAGTGATGGCTGTAAAATAAACAACAACACTCTTATGCCATTCTGAATTAAAACATCTGAAAAACCTACCGGTTAATTAAGATCTCCTTCCGATTTGCTGTAAAGAAATAGTAAATTTTACTGGATTAATCAATGTTTCCATGGTACAAGTACGGATTTAATCTAAATGAGTTTGGATGTCTTCTATCATAATTTCTTGTTCTTGTAACAAACAACCCAACAATATATAATTCTAAATCTAAAATGGGTAAACAGGTAATAAATATAAAAACCTATTATCAACAAACCTTAATATGGTAGCAACCAATATAATGCATACTCGAAAGTAGTGCGTGGTAACGTCAGTAAATCATCCAAAGAAAACTCGAAATCAAATTCAGAACGGTTTTACATTTATAGAATACTTTTATGCTGCATTTTCTGTTCTAATTCTATGTTATAATGTTCAGTTTGGTTTCAAACAGTGAATCATTTCAGGTTTGTTTTCTTGGTTTTTCTTTTTCATCGATAACCACAAGTCCATTCAATGCACGAATAGTTCTAATATACTCTAAGTGTTTTTAAAAATATTCATTGAACGATTACGTAATTTTTGTCCCTTATTTTCCCAGGGACCCTTATCTGTATTGTTGAATAAAGAGGTGATAAAGCCTTGTCGAAGAAAATTTTATAATATGAAGTCCATGAACCTGAAAACTTCAACGGATTGGTCAATGTATGGCGCTCCTCTTACATGTTAATGTTTTTAAGGGTTGAAAACTTAACACGCGTTTATTTAAATTAAAAAATAATTGTACCTAATTTATTTAAACAACCCGGTATTTTGATATTTTTATATATTTTTCAAACTCACGGTTCCTCTTAGAGTCAATACGCTAACGCTCAAAAAAGGTCCGAACGTGTCGAGAAACTCCTCAAAATCTTATTTTTATAGTTAGATTATATTTTTTGTTTCATTGTGTGTTGTCTTTCCAAGAGGGGCCGGATGAGTTTATTTGATTTTGGTCTAACCTCTTAGATGTTACCTCCGGCTCCTCTAGTACCGACGGGAATCATGGGAAGGTAGTGTCCGATGTAATTAAAGTGAATCCAACCCTATGCCAAGTTGTCAAGCTCTTTTTGATAACGACCCTGATGCAAAAAGTGGAGCATATTGGTTAATGATTGATGGCATAAAATTCAAGGTAACACTATTATCCATTTATCACATCCGGTTAGGCCCGTCATTTCGAACTCGTTCAAACCATCATGTAAAGTCAGGCAAGGCCGCAATATGAAACATCATGGACTTACATAGTTGAAATCCCAAGCTTTGGGGATAAAACTACTGCGAAGTTACAGGAATTTGAAAAAAGCGAGTTCGTAATGACGAGGTTCTGCATTTTTTAAATAATTTAAACACTTTATGCTTAAATGATTCCAGACTAGATGCTATTTTGAATTAAGGCGTGAGAGGGGTTGGACTCTGGCTGCTAAGATTCGAGGCTTTGGGTACGAGTTCTCACCAGTTTCTAACGTTTGGGCAGATAAAAGTGTCATCAACCCAGACGAGCTTGTCGACTATGATGCCAAAAACAGTTCCAAATCGCATTCGTGGTTTTTACTCAGGTCCAACGCAATAAAACTTTGTCTGGATGGGCCTGTTGATCACTGCGCCGACTTTACACATAATTTAGGGATGACTTTGAGCCACATTTTCGAATCTCAATATGGAATCACTACAGATGAAAGGTGGACGTTTAAAAAACTTATGATGGCCTTCGGTAAGACCTGCAACACCCAAAAACTCAAAAAGGAATGGTGTGGGTTGAACATGGCAAGTATTTGCCATCCGCAAGAAATGAATCCCAACCTAAACCCTACAAACCATATCGTTAGAATCGGGTGCATTGGCTCGGAAGATGTGAAATGCACACCAGGAGACTTTGCGTTAGGAGTGGGGGTCTCTAGCTGCTACGATGAATATGGGTGTGAGCGACTAGGACCTAAAACACGCAATTTACACTGGGCCTGTAAACCCTTTTACGGCGTTTTTGATAATATTGCTTTTTTATACATTAATTAATTTTGTTTAAACATTTTATGACTGTAATTAGACTTGGTGCCTCATACAAAGGCTTGATACCGATACCGCTCAAGTCGACAACATCAGGACTCCGTCAGGGGGGTGGACGCTGGTGGCCAGGGCGGAGGGCAAAGGTACCGAGTGGTCCCCTGTTTCTAAATCTTGGATTTCCGAGGACTTGTTTATGGAGGACACAAGCTTTGATATCGTTTCAACTACTTCCATGAAAAACTATGCCTACAACAGTCTAATTGGTTCAAAGTTGCTCGTCTGTTACGAGGGGTTTGACCAGGCATGTGCGCCTTTTACTCACAATAAAAATACGTCACTTTTACAACTGATGAACAATGAGTTTGGCGTTGTTCCAGATGAGCAATACACGTTTGCGTCCCTCATGAAAGCTTTTGGTAAAAGCTGTGACGTTTCTGCACTAAGAGTCAGTTGGTGTGGACTTAATTTGGCAAATATTTGTGACCCCCATAACCAAAGTCCCAATGACAGTCCCCCCAGAACGACCCATATCGTGAGGGTGGGGTGTATTGGTGACAAAACCGCAACTTGCTTCCCGGATGATTACGCTTTAGGAATCGGAGTAACAAGCTGTAAGGATGGGTTCGGCTGTAACAACGTTGGTCCTTCGAAGAACCTACACTATCGCTGTGATTACGTTCACGGATATTTCTCGCAAACCGCGTTTTTATACGTAAATTAATTATGGATTTTTGTATTATAGTTTGAGTGTTAAAATACGATTATCAAGCTGTCCCAAATCTCACTAACTTTTAACATCTGAAACATGCAATTAATTCTGGAGGACATTTGAAAAAAACTGCTCCTCAATTAACCCTAACAATTTGAAATTCGGTCCTTATAGCAGTGATATCAACAGTAAATCCGTAGATTCTTGTAAGCTTTTTTTAAGGCATTCTATGCAAACGTTTTCTGTTTTAAGATAAATTTTCCATAGTTTGAATATCAATATTTTTATTCCTTTAAATCAAACTAAATCTTGTTAATGATGACCCGTCACGGCAAAAAACGATGTTTGTTTTCACTCGTCATTATTCTTAGGCTGTGATATTGACCTCTAGTTCGTTTGTAAACTCTCAGTTAGATCCACGAATTGCGCAGTGCATATGGATTCGAACCTTAAAACGTGACTATCTTCAGATATCAAACGTCATGCTCATAATTGTGTTAAAGTGAAATGTAGATGAGTTGATGGGATACCTCGAAGGTTTAGGTTCTAATACCCTATTGGCTTGAATTCAATATTTGTAATCAGAATGAATAGCCCTGAAATTTAAACACGTTTTTTGATAAAATTGGTTCCTACCATGAATATTAGAGTTTATTGTGAAATTTCACTCTAACGACTCCATTTCCGCTTCATATAATATAATAGTAAATGGCTCATGCACTTCGTAAATAGAAATAATTCACACTAAAAATTTACGGTTTAATGATTGTGGCAAGCAGAAAATGGCGAATAGGTGGTTCATCTTACTTTTGACCCTGTTCATATATAAATAAAATGCATGACTATTTAAATTAAGGGGTTTGTCACAATTAATACGAAATTAAAATGTACGCAAGTAATTTTACAAGGTTGAGAATTTTTAATATTACATACCTTTCAAGTTTAAAGACCAAAAAGTTAACGGCCAAATTCATACCAATTGAACCCTTTTCGAAACACATTTTCCATGATTAAATCAAGCTACCACGATTTTCATCCATTAAAACAGACTCTTGAGGCAATAAATAGATGTTTGTTATGTTCTCTTAATAGAGACGAATCCCTCAAAGTTGAAAATGTTTAATTTCAAATTGGAATATTTTTGTAGCTGTCATTCGTTGGGCGTAATTCCAATAGTATATCGAAAATATAACTCAATTCTAATTTTTTTCAACCCTCAAAAATAATCATTTTTGTTTTTACAAATCTATTTGAGGAATACTGCTCGAAAAATTCAGATGTAGGAATATAATTTTTAATTGCGCATTGGATAACCCTGTAATACAAGCTATCAGAACTTCAATCGGACATCACGAAATCACGAAACACGACTAATAAATAACATGAATAAGAATGACTTATAAAAGAACGCTATGCAGTCTTGGTCCGTTAATGCTCGATGTAAGCTGGTTGTCAAATAAAGGTTTTCAGAAAAATTTATGAAGAAATTCAAAAACTATATTTTGAGAAATGGAAACTAGTCACCGACCTTTGATTCAACTCTAAAATTTTGATTCTATAATCAATCACCAAACATAATAAATAGTGAAAATTTTTAGGGAAGTCAATAGAGGCTGAATAGAACTTGTTTATGAACATTTATGAGGGCGAGTTCCACCAATGTATGGTTAATTATCACTTCAAAATCACATTAAACAAGATAAAAAAAATTGAATCAGGGAGACTGATATGTTTGAATAAAGAATAAATGTAAATTATTATGTTTTTGATGGTTTAACATTTGTCTAAGTTGAAAAAGATGATAAAATTAACGTTTTTTGATAACTTTACTTTTAAGGTTTCTAAATTCTGGAAAAGTAGGCATTAGGTCTGGATCGATCGGCAATGGATCAGTGGTGAAATATTTGTGATCTAAACATTTTTTTGAGGTCAATCTCTTCAATGGATCGTAGACCAGGAGTCCCTGTAAAAATCCGATCCCTTCATCACTGGAAGCGCCTTGGAACTTTTCACTTGATTAACAAAATTATTACCGTATCGTATTATATGGTTGATGGGGTAAGTTCAAGGATTTAGCACCGGGCAGACTAGTAAACCCCTCCCAAATATCATCATTTGGCGTTCCCAAAGTTTCAACAATCAGCAATATTTGGCTGATTTCGGTGTCTCCCATAAAAAGCGGCCTATATAATGCATAATTTACTTATTTTTATACAGTTCTGCTACAATGCAACCAACACCCCACATGTCGATCATTGGTGTATGGACGTCCGATCCGAACAACAGTTCGGGTGGTCTGTACCATAAGGTTACTACAATCGGCGTCATTGGTTTATAAGGATAAGTAAAGGGTCTGGCAAGTCCAAAATCGGCTGATTACATAAAACGGGACCTATTTTTATACTACCATATGAATTCATGAGAATATTAGAAAGTTTCATATCACGATGAATGATGTAATGGCTGTGCAAGAAATGCAAACCCTGAACGATTTGTAGCGCCACATTTTTGATCTGAGGTTCGCTAAATGGAGCCGGAAGATGCTGAATGAGTGTTGCCAAATCATGTTCACAATAATCCATGTTGAGGAAAATGGAATCAATAGAATCACCCATGACAACCTCTCTCAAACCAACAATATTTGGATGCTTGGCTTGCTGTAAAATACGGATTTCGCGGATAGAACTTACTGGAAATCCTGCATGTTTATGATGCATTTTAACGCTTTTCAACGCAGTAATTTCACCTGTCTTTTTGTCCTTCACTCGATAAACGACGCCATAAGTTCCTTCGCCAATTATGTTCAGTTTTTCGAAATCGCCTTCGTTCCGAGAGCTTTCCCGAAGAGATCCCACGTTCACTGACCATTTTTTAGATGGATCCACTAAATAATGGAACTCCAGTGGTTTCATCTTTTCTAAAATACTTCATACTGTTGTCAGCTTTCAAATTGAGAGTGTAAGCGCGTGCGCGAATTTAGTTTCAAAGAATTCTGTCCGTTCTATGACCATTCAAAATAAAGAGAATCTAATCAGGCAAAGACGAATTATAAATACATTGAAAATAAATGCAAATATCGTATAGAATAAAATATTCTAACAGTTAATTACCGGGTTTTACTTCCAAGATGGAACACTTAGTAATTCAAAGTGGAATGATAGGACATTCAAATGGAGACACACTGCGAGTGTGTAAATAAATGACAGGAATACTGAAAGTATTGTTGTTTTTGGAAACAATTACACTAAAAGTAAAATCTTTCAAATTTTTACTTCTTGCAGTCGTGATCGCAAAAGATTCCCTTTTTGAATTTCCTCTCGTTTCACTTTGAATTACTGAGTGTTTTATCTTGGAAGTAAAATCCAGTATAATCACCTGAATTTTTGGTTTCTATTTTATCAAAACTTAATCGAACATTAGGAAAAAAATTCCGCCAAATGTAATCATTTACCACAATTCGTAAATTTTAGATGGAAACGTTTTAACCTTTCGTGTTGGGTGACAGCGACCAAAGATGTTGACGATTTTTTTTAACCTCATTCTTCATAAAATCTAAAGAAAATATTTTATTTGATTAGAAAATCAAGTAAGGATAGTATCAACCCCGGCCTTTATTGGTGACACAGCCCACTTTCCAACTGGAATAAATTCAAAAACTGATGATGAGGGGGCTGTAGAACTCTGAATGCATTCCTATTTTTGAAATTCAGTAAAGATTTAACTATTAACTTTAAGAAAGATAAATCTTAAGCTTAGTCTGGATTATTGGGTGATATAAAATCTATAACTTTCTAAGATTTGAATTGGCTGACGTGATCTATGGTTTAAGCTTAGCACTGTTAAGTGTCATTCCACATAGATTAGGATTATTTTGATCCAAAACTACTCGACACATAATTGTCGGTAAGGGGTCTACCTAAATAGTAAATGAACTAAAAGCAAACTAGAATCAGATTTTATGTTCAGTGAATTATTCAAATCCCATCGTTCTTTTTATTAACAAACTCTAGGAGTCCCATATGCATTCGTCGTCAGAATGCACACCAAACAGTTTCCACTTAAATACTTGAAATTTTTTATTTATGTCCTATAATTCTCAAACAGCATAATAGTCAACAAACGAAGAATGTTACAAAAGTAGCTAAATTAAAATCAAGGTTTCCCTTGTCTAAAATGACATATTAGACCAATAGCTAAATACTTTCAAAAGTTAAACATATATTGAAACTATCTTCTAAATATTTTTTAGAGTCATAGATTAAAAATTTTCCTTATTTAAAGATTAGGTTAAACAAATATTGGATCTATTTTCTTCAAAGGCCAGACTGAATGTTAAATCATACGAGTGAAAAATGAGCTGCTGATACCATGATTATCTATTTAGTTGAAGCGAGGTCTTGCATTAGTGGTTACAAGAGAAATCAACCCCTTTGAAAGAGGAAAAATCTTTGTGCAAAGAGGAGGCGGAACGTGAATATCTACAGTATGGATGAAATAATAATTTTATATTGTCTGGGTTAAACAAGAACATTGTGAAAACTTTTCATACATCTATTCAGACCACACTTATAATGACAGAACTAAATATCTCATCAAATGATTCAAAAACCAATTATGATAACCATAAATAAGTTTAAAACGAACTAATTTGATAACCATAAGATTTTTTTCAGAAAATAGGATCGTTTCTTGGTGTTATTGATCGAAAATCCGCGTACAAGGGATCACTAAACACCCATCGTTCGCTTTATTAATTATAAACATCTGTCTTCTTATAAACTCTCGGTTAATTCATCACATTCTTTGAATGCGTCTTGCTGATCGACTAATGATTGTTTGCCCTCGCCACCCCAATTTACGACAAGGACGTTTAAACCGCGTATAGAACACGTTAAAGTTGACAGACCAGATCTTGGAATATTTTAATTTTTGATTCAAATAGACATTTTAGTTTAGTAGATACTGTTTGTTTGGTATGCTATTTCCAAATATGATTACAGTTCTATTCATCTGCAGCACTTTTTTTTTGTTTCCAAATTCGAATACCTCCTTTGTCAGCTCTTTCATTAACCATTTTTCTGTTAAATATTAAATTTAGTTAGGAATACTTGTCACATCAACACATCCAATTCATCTCAATATACCACAGATAATTCCCATATCAAGATTTCTGATTAAATATGAGTAATAAAGGTGGGTACTTTTCTCAAAGCTGCTGTTACCATTTGGTTGGATCAATAAACAATAAATAATAAAAAATTGATATTTTCGATCAAGCAAGTTTGAAATTTCACAAGGAATTAGTCATTTAAATACTGGAACAGTTGTATTTGACATAAAAGTAATTAAAGAAGCAGAAGAAGATTGAATTAACTAGCTATGAATGCTTTTGATATAGAATCTAACAAATAATTTTTGAAGCTGTGCTTCTTTGAACCTGGAAGATAGAAGTAGCTACCAAGTAAAAATGAACCAAAACGTACTCGTAAATATTCGTTGAAATAAAGTAAACTCGGTTTAAGTGCACCCCCTTAGAACCGGACAAAACGTGCAATTAAGCGGAGTATGTGATTAACCTGTATGCAGTTAACCAGAGATGGCCGTATTGGCCATATTTAAAAGCATGTTTTCAAATTGTACTCGTTTTAGTTCATATTTTATTC
>JWZT01005339.1:958151-970324 GCA_000827895.1 Thelohanellus kitauei
GTCTCGAGACTCATTTTACTCTTTTTGAAGTTTATCTCTGGCGCTGCGCGCAATGACCGCTTCAGCATCAGCAACTCTTTGTAGGATTTCTTTCATCCCTTGGGCTCCTGATTTGGTCATTTCAATTTCGGTCGTTTTGTTTAATCCAGAGAAGAAAGTTTTCTCGATTCGATTTTGTGTCTCTTTCTTGCCCCGTTTCTTGAAAGTTGCAAGTTAGTTCACTGTTACAACGATCTCCTTATAAAAATAGTCTATGAGAGAGTATGAGTCTTGTTTTAGTGATTTTAACTTTTGATATAGATCCATGGCTTTTGACACTGGATATTTTAAAACACAAAGAGCTTTCAAGCCATCATCAATTGTGTTGCAGCTTTCTATTGCCGGATGATACTTGGCACTTACAACACGCAAAAGAAGCTTCTGCGCTCCAGGATCTGCCCAGTTACATCGCACTAATAGAGATCGAAAATCGTCAATCCACTGGAAAACATCTTGTTTCTCCAGGTCAACCACTCCAAAAATTGTCTTGTCCATTTTGATCCTAAATTCCTTGATTTCAACTGGGCATGTGTAACGAGGCCAATCGCCACCTTTAGAATTTCGTTCCTCATTCTGATAGGACTCTCGGAGTGATATCACTTTGAGGTACCCTCGCAGGATGGAGCCCGTCAGAAAATGATTCGCGAGTAACGATTTAGAACTGGTGTTATCCGGTCGGGTTCCCTCTATTGATGAATCCTCCCTATTAGAAGTCATAATGCAGATATATCAAAATAATGCTTAATCTAGTATATAATCCCTTTTTAAGGTTAGGCGCCTCTTAATCCTCGTGGGATATGGCACCACACCGGTATTCAGACATTGAAAAGAATAATTAAAGACCAGTTAAATGCTGGGAATGAAACATCTCGGTGATGGATAGTTTAAATTGACATTAAAAAGGTGTTCATCTTTTTGTATCAAGAATGTACTCCTAAATTGATCTAATTTTCGTGTAGCTGGCCCTAGAACGAAAGGATCACCATGTGGTTTAGCGCTTTCAAATGTCACTATCTCAGTTTTACTTCTACTTAAAGCATGTCTTTTTCCACATGAGCGAAGGATTTGTAACAAGAAAAATCAGCTAAGGGAATCAAATATATCCTATTACCCGGTATTTAGTGACATGCTAGAATAGAAGAACTAAAATAATGACATAATCATATATATTCACAATCAATAATAGTAATTTTTACTTTTTAATTATTTACGGGTTAAATGCACGCCAGGTATATGGCGGGATTAATTTTTCCTTTAGACTTATGAACTCTTTACTGTACAGGTATAATGACCACCTCACAACACGAAGTTTTCGTTTGGAAAGAAAAAAACGTTTAATATGAGTTATAAGCCTACATTTTTAACTAAAAAGATCACCCCAATATTTTTAAAACTATAATTGTAAGAACCTTACAAAATTTAAATCCTGAGAGATCATCTACAGAATAAATTCGTATATAATCTTATCATAAACACAGCGGAACGTTTAATGGCCAACTGATATCATTCGACTTCGAACACCGTTTCATCATACAGTCGAGACAAATCTTATAATTAACTTATTTTTGGGGGAACGATATATAAAATGGTATTTTACATCTTCATTTTTAGATCAAAACCATATTTTCACCAATTAAGTGATGATAACTGCCTCATCTCTATATCTCACAAACCAGTAAAGTACACCAATCGTTTCTTTTACTTTCAAAATATTTATAATAAAATTGGTGACTTTAATAACGCGTGTTGTCATAAGGGTATCGGCGTTTGACAACACTGAAGACACACGTGGATAAAATATTCAGCAATGAAAATATAATTTGGTAAGTATATGGAGTAAACCAATAGATTCAGATTTTAGTCCAGTTTATATATTATAAAATCACCGAAAGAGAAGCCTCACGGTTTCGACAATAAACCCGTTTCAACTTCGTCAACTCGAATTTAGGGGTTGTCTTTTCATTTTCAAATCTTCAGGATATCTTCAACTGTATGCCTTTTCTGGATGCGCCATCCTGGAGTTTTTTAAGTTTATACCAAAATGTTTAAAGCTCCTTTCCTTTAGTTATCCGTTCAAACAAAATTAACTAGACATTATTTAATTATGAGCAAGCGCTAAAATCTATTATGTGTACGGCTTCAAAAGTTCTAATATTTGGAGGAACAGGATATTTAGGGCGTTCTTGTACCAAAATTTTCAAAAACAACGGATGGGTAGGTCTTTAATATAATCAAAGTATGTGATTTCTGTTGGTCATCAAGAAAACCCGCAGGCATCTGAATCTATAGTTTTACCTCAAGGCTTGCCTATGTTTACAAAACAACTACTTCTTGGCTATCTGATTAGATTTTATGTAAAACCAAACTCTATTGATGCAATTTTGAGCGTTGCCAGTTGCTGGGGGTACGATAAGGCTGCATCTGAAAGTATTAAACATAAGATATAGACATAATCTCAAGCCATTGTCGTGACGGCCTTCCTGCTCAGATGGTAGCTAGAAAATTATCAAAAACCCTCAAAGAGTAAATTAGTTATTTTTCTAGTGATGGTTTGCTCTGCCACGTCTTTTCCCAGAGATTATTCGGTAAATGCTTCAATCCAGAGTCGAGGGATTCGAAAGATTTTCATGACCTTGTAGCTCATCTAACCATAACAAGTTTAAAAAAGAAACTCCCGAAAACGTCTCATTGTTTATTCTTTACTCCGTAAAATAAGATTATAAACAGGAATATTCTGGACATTGACGAAAATCGAGAATTACTGAGGGATGAATGTCCTTCAAGATGGGTCACCGTTGACGAATTTGCCAAGTACAGCAAGTATAATATAGTTTATTATTCCGTTTTTCATCCGATCCATCCTCTCGACCTGCTTCTTGTTCCAATCTGATTTTAGAAACTGTACAAAATAAACTCTGTTACACAATATCGAGAAGGACATTCAACGTAAAAAACATAAATTGATTTCTACTACAAAATTTCATCGCAGCTAGTTTCAAATTTTCTTTTGACCGATTTTTGTTCTTGGACATTTGTCTCACAGTTCTATCGAAACATTTAAGGATTTTAAAAGAAACTTTATCTGCGAATCTCTGAATAACTTAATGTTGGTGATCGTAAGTAATGTCCACATTTAAAAATTGTTAAATTAATGTTCATAGCATTATAAAATGCATTTATCCAAATCTTTAACCATCTCGCTGATGCTTGACAAGTATTTGTTTTAGTTTTTTAATGTCCTGAGATAAGTCGCAAACCATTTATCAAAGATTATAGTCCTTAGTCTGACGATATAATAACTTAATTCTTTTACGGTTGAAGTTGGCTGAAAATTTACTAGTTCTATAATTTGAAAGGCGCGTTCTTTAATCAAATAATTATGCTTATTCAAGTTAAATGAGAACAGTTTATTACAAAATACAAAGAAATCTTCTGTATATAATGGATACAAATCAATAAAAAATGATCCAAGATTAAGGATAGGAGTACATTTTGGTTATTTTACAAATATAAAATAAAAAACAATTCGCTTAAATTAGAAAGAGTTAAATCAAAGCTTACAATAGATAAAGTCGTTGAATATAAATCGTATTTAAAAAGAAATATTGGTATTTCAGATTTATAATGTAATATGAATAAGTATACATTGTTGTATGTAAATAATACTCTAATGTATCAAAATTTAGCTTCTATATATCTATTCTAATTTAATTTCCAAGTCCCATTTTAACATCCATGGATGTAAGCAGTTTATTTTAAAATCATCTTTACTTTTTTTTAATGATCGGGATGATGCAAACATCTCACATTTTACAGGTGGAGGTCTTTTAGATTTGAATATTTAAAAGATTGAGAAAGAGATATTAATTTAGCTTTTATAAATTATACTTATATTATTTTGAGAAATGATATAAATTCCCATAAAATTTATGTGCTATTTAAACGCTTAAATAAAACAATTTGCAAATGCGAAATTTACTCGATGGAACAAAATCAAATATACTCTCTTAAACTCTTTTAAAGCTTATTTAGACGATCTTTATGTTATGAATAGAAGTAAAAGCTGATTCTATCAGTTTTAATGCATAATTCACTTGATAATCAGTCATCGAATTCGTAAGAATTAACACTGTCAATGGATAATTAATTTCCTTTTTTTTATGTTGACATAGTTTGATCTATGAGAGATATAGGTGGTAATTTTAAACATATCTGAATGAACACTCGGGAAACAATTCTAAAATATATTTATCATAAAATCCAATAATAACTTCTAAAAACAGAACAGCTAACGCTCGTATGTTTTCTTGAGTGATTCTCATATGGTAAAAGCTTTCAAAAGTAACAAAAATTTGATGATAATAAAAAATACCTGTCTCGAAAGAAAGTTTCAAAATCTATGTTTTTCTATTCAGCCTATGAGCACGTGGGATAGATCGAAAGGTTAAAGTTTAATATATGGCCCCTTACCACTTTAATCTAATGAATTATTTTTTAATAAAACACTGTTAATAACAGAAGATCACTTGATTTTAAAATTATTCATTACTAGCAAATATCTTGAAATTTTAATCATTTATAAAGAATTAACGGAAAATAGTTTCTTATGGGATTCTAAGCAATCCTCTCGATATATCTCAGAATGGCTTTGCCTATATTTGAATTCTCCAAGATGGTTGTCCAGATTTTCGACCATATTTCCATCTTCGTTCAAGGAGTTAGTTCTGTTTCTCAGAGGAAGTTGGTATTTAAATGCATTTCAGGTCCTTTCAATAGTATTTGTGAGGGTACCTGTTAAAGGGTCCCTGAAAGTCGTACAATCGCTAACAGTTTGATGATTATACCAAATGCCATCCACTCTGATGCGCAAATCATTAAAATCTAGTATATCTCTTACCAAGTGTCTGGGGAATTTTTTGTATGCGATGATAGTTGAGTTTAAATGGTGTGTGAATATTTCGATTTTCATGCCTTTTGACCCAGAAAACCAGAAAAAGACGAACAACATGACTTTATTTTTGGTTATTTATGTTGTTTGGAAAAGTGAATCAACGCAGATGGATGACGATATCTACATATTTTTTTAGGATACACATTCAAGTTTTGACGATTAAGGATGATGTTTGAGTTCTCACATTTTTCTCATCTATCTGGCAATGCGAGAAACCTACGTTTCACCAAATAATGAATGTTGTTTTCCTAGAAAGATAATATGTGAAGGAAATTTAACAGGTATTCCATAATTAAAAGTACTCAGGACAGTCAGTGGTTATTTAGTCACTTTGAAGGATTATTTTATTTGAAATTTTTCGTTAATTAAATGAAGACATTTTTATATTTATCATCTAATGAGAACGGTTTAAAATATATTTTTTAAGATTAATAATTTATTCGATTCGATTAACGTCATACTGGGGCAGCATACGCCATTTTCCGTTCCAAATTTCCCATAATTCATTTTATATTTCAGNAATCCATGGGAAATTTTGACCGGAAAATGGTGTATTAAACTTGATACGATCGAAGTAAATTAAATAAAATAATCAACACCGAGAACGCTATTTAATTTTGGAAACGATAAAAAAATTGAAAAACCTACCTCTTATAAAATCTATTCTAAATAAGCTTATTAAATCGAAGCTAATACTGGTTCTAAACTATAGCAAAAGCTGCCGTTACCAATAATATATTCAAGAAGAAAATTCTATTCCGTTTAAACGAATAGTATCTAGATAATGGAATATGTCATCAGATACAAAGATTTGTTTGAATGTCCAATTGTTATGAAAATTTACGAAATATTGATTACTAATGGGTAAAAAAAAGACATACGGCCACTTGTTTTTATCATTCAAATCGTCAAAGAACTTACAAGGTTTTAATTCAATTTGGCATTTTTATAATTCAATTTGACGGACGAAAAATTTAAGGGAAAGGTCAATAAACGAATTGAACTAAATAAAATTGTTTAGTTTTCTATAATTTCATTGTTTAAGGACCTTTGACACACAGGGTTTTCATGTTTGTATCGCCATCACAATGTTCTCGTTTTATGGTTGCTGGCCCTTCCTTCATGGAGTTGAATGGCCCTGGTTCATTTTCGGGCATATGGCTCTTTATATAACCCATCTATTTTGAAAACAACTCCTTATTTAGAGTTTAGGAATGGCTAATAGGGCAATAAATAACAAATCGCCTGACCCTTCGTGCAAATCAGTCAAAAATTGTCGAGCCTTATGGACTCTAACGTTCTCCATTATGGGCACACGTCGAGTATTCACCAGATTGTTTATTTTTATATCCAAGAACACTTTCTCCGTTAAATAATATATTCTGTTTATCTCTTTGTATTGTGCACAATGTCCGTTCATCGCACAACAAGCAGGCATACTTAGACAGTAAGTTATATACATTAAGAGTCGCCATGATGGAAATCGATGGTAGACTCTTTTTTCATTTACATGAAATCATGATAAGCTATGACTGTGATGGGTAGTTCCGTCACACTTAGACTTATGTTAAAGGTCCTTAAACAACAAAATCATAGAAAACTTAATTTCCCTTAGTTTGTCTTTAATTTTTCGTCCACTGATTTGAATTGCAAAAATACCAATTTGAACTAAACATCCTGTATCAGTCATTGAAGAATTGTGGGAATAATATTGGATCGAATAATTCACAACTCGAAGCAACACCTTCGATCGTTCCAATAAGAACAAGAAATACACTTAAATTATCGAAAACTACCTCAAGACCTCAAATTTAGTTGGGGGGTGTGTTGCATGTCCATTAAATTTTAAAGACATAAGTGATTCCAACTTCATAAATTATAATGAAACATTCCTTTAAGTATATGTATGCACAATGAAGATCTAATGTAGCTATTAAAATGTTTTTGATTAAATTTACCGATTCAAGATTCCCCAAATGAATTGTTATCCTTTAAGGATATTTAAGCAAACGATAGAAACTTTATATATTTCATACATTAATTATGAAATTAGCTTGATAAATTCACAAGATGATGGGATCCTATCGAATAAAATAATCCATATAATCTTCTGCTTTTCGATGACTGCAGAATCGAATTCTAAAAATTACTTCGAGGCTTGAAATATAGTTTCATTATTTCTAAAACATGTACTATTTCCAAAAATTAGTGCTAAATATATTAAAAAATGCGCGGCTATTTCCAAAAATTTAATTTATCAGACAAATACAGGCCACTAAAAATAACAAACCTCGACGCAAAGGTGAGATACATTTTTATTTTCACGAAAATTAATGTAGATTATTTGTCGCAAAAATATTTTATTCTTTATTAAATTTGTTAATATTCTTATGAAGACTCGATTGATGTCTCGTTTACACAATGCATTCTTTTATTTATCATCATTTTTTTGAATCAATATAACAATTGTATCGGCAATGACGTCACGAGATGCGCATGGGCCTTCGCCAAACCAAAAAATGAATGATACAACCTTTGGTTCTACCTGAACTCTGTAAAGTAGAATGATTCACTGCTTGTCTTTTTACATCAAACATTCATTTTCAGTGGTCGAAACAAAATTGAGATCCCGTGCGGAATTAAGAGGTCTCCTGTGCTTGAATTAAAAGAATCACAACTAAAAAAATGATTGGATCAATACCTCGATTTCTAGCTGGGAATCTGTAAATAGCAATGTCCCCATTTTTAAATATGGTAACCAAAATCTGGTAATTCAAGTAAGATTGAATGATAAAATAGTTTGTAAACAATTTCCACTCGATGTACGCAGAGTGCTTGTGGGTCTGTTTTGATATAATGTATTTTGATATTATTGTAGGTTCTTTACCACTTTTCGACCTTTTATATAGCGCCGTTTGAGTTCAGAATTTTAAAGTTAATCCGAATATACATTCCTAAGCATTCACTTTAAACACCCCGAAGGTGTAATAAATTACAGAATCCTTTCATATGATACAAAAACAAAGCCGAGTGCATACTCAGACAAGTAACAGAATAATCACTACATATGGTAGTGATTAATATTTGGAAATAAACTGATGTTGTTGAGGTCAATGTCAGAAGTGGATCAAGTTATTTTCTCAGATATTCCAAGACTTAGGTCGCTAGTCAGAGACCAGTTAAAGCATGATTGATTATAGTATAAAACAGATCGGACAATAATGGCATGCAACCGTAGCCATTAAATCTGAAACACTATTTATGTAAAACTTGTTGTTGGGATAAAAAAAATTGGCCCTTTCGGGTTAATTATGTCCTGAGCAAGATCGCCACGCATTTAGAATCAAATTCAATATAAATCTCGCGCATGTTTACTATCTCGAGAAAACAAACTCGATTATTAGAGCTGTCATCGGAAAATGAATCAATTAGAATAAACCGGTCATTGCCGCAGATTAAAAAAAAGATTAGTGTTACGAAAGTTTAAAATCGTGCACTCAAAACAACAAAACGAATGCGTATTAGTCGAAAATACTCGAATAGTGGCGTCTATGTCAGGACTGGAAAAAGAGTATTCTTGGCAAAACCCCAATGAGACTTTTCTAAATGGTCGCGGTGCATGGACTACGTACGTAATCATCTTGATCGTTTTCCATCTGATATTGCTGTCAATCCCGTTTATTTCGACTCCCCTCGCGTGGACTTTGACTAACACAATCCACAACATTGTAAGGCATCAATAACCTAGATTCACTATATCCTATTCCACGGAATAATAGGGTCTCCATTCATTACATATGATCAAGGACGTTCGAGGCCCCTGACCTGCTGGGAGCAAATGGATCATGGTGCCTACTACACGAGCACAAAAAAGTTTTTGTATCTTCCAAGCATTGTGTTGTTCATATTGGCAAGTCATTACACTCGGTTCAATATTGTTCATTTTGTATTCAATTTCTCAAGCCTTTGCCTCACCTTGGTCCCAAAATTCCCGATTTTCTATCGTTATCGACTGTTTGGATTTCACGAATTTTAAATTAAATATAAGCTAGTGTTAATTTAGTCTATTTTTCTATAGCCCAATTGACAATGTCTTTTGATTAAAAGAATGTACCTTGGTAAGCAATTGTACCGTTGGCTGCGACTTCGAAATTTGGGAGAACCAAACTTATCTCATCGTCGGTCAGTTTATCTCCGAGTTGCGAAGTTATTTTTATGAATTCTGCAACAGAAATGTGTCCATTTGCCTCTCGGTCGAAAGGCTTGAAGATCTCAATAAAGTGAGCCTTGGAAACTTCGTCGCCCTTTGAAGCAAGACTGTTGTAATACGCGCAAGCTGTTTCGAAAGTTATTGGATTTTTTCCTGTCATCAAAAAGAGGTACCGATTTCATTGAGAACCTTTTCAACGTCTGATCTGACTGGGTTTAGACCGGCGGCAAATAGGAATGTTTCCAAATCAGCGGGATCGATTTGGTCCGTTCCCGTCTTGTCATAGCATGTAAAAGTATCCTTCAATTCTTTATTAGCTGTTTAAAGTACCTTCCATCGAGTGATAATTGCTGTGATTAACGAGTATTGACGAATAATTGGGTAGTGCCGTTTCGTTTATTAGAGGCTAATCACATTTAATTACAATGCATTGATCGGTATTAAGATATATTAAGAACCATAAAATCTGTATCTAACACATACCTGGGCACGCCTAGGTACAATCTAGATTATGACCCATTTGAAAAAACGAACGTTTACCATCATCAGTCTTCACTATATGTAATCACAGAAACAACTTCCTTGGATCAACGATCGTAAAACTCGGTCTAAGTTCTTATCATAAACTTTTAGGTTTTGATTTACGTAAAGGGAAACGATCTTGAAAGTTTAATTAGCAAGATTCGAGCGCAGAAGGTCATTAATGCGAACTTAATACGTTCGACTATGAATTATTAGTCAACGAATACTTCAAAGATACTAAACTAGTATTCGAGTCGTTCGAGCATGTAGATGAAATATTCTGTTTTTGAGCAGAATAGCGTGTTTGATACCGTAAAAATGGGTGAGCCAAAATTTTAATTGCCAATATTTGTCAAATTATCAATTATATAAATAAACTAACGATAATATTACTCCCTAATCAAACAATACATAAATATTTTGCCTTTAAATAGTTCCCATCCCAGTCAAAATCTGTAAATTATCATTCGTCAAAACAGACACACTGTTGGTTTATTGAAAACTCGAATGATTATTTCATATTTTTTCTCTTCTTTCACATCCAATTACTTCCCACTGAGAACTTATACTTAAAATCTACTGTTTACATGCTCTATATTATTGATTAATTGACATTTTTAATTAAAAATAATCCTGAGCTGGAATATAACCAGCTTTAGTCATAGGGTGTTTGTAAAATGCAAAACATTTTCCAATTTAGTGACCGAACTATTTGTTTTTAGACTTAGTTTGTAAGAGGGCGTGATAAATTTATGATATCAGAAGGTTTAACTATGAACTTGTCACTTATATGATTTAAAATATTAATTTGCCACTTCAACTTACCCCACATCAGAGTTGGTCGTCTTATTTCGTAGGTCATTAAGCTTGCTGGAGTTTCTTAGTTTACAGGGTTGGAATAGGTAGTTAAATTAACGACTGCCTTACAAATGTGCAATGGAATAAATTAAAATCAAGCATTAATATTTCTAGATTGATTCTGGTGAAAATATTAAATATTGCTAATTTGTGATGGAAAATTTGCCAAGAGAAAAAGTGACATTCGGTTGACGATATCAAATTGTGTGTAAATGATACATTATCGATTAATAATAACCTTCAATTAGAGAAAAGTATAACCATGTCTGACCTTTTTTATCGTTTCACTAATATAAGATTAATAGGTATTCGGATTTAACCAATTGATTTAGAGCTCTTATTGTTTCAAGACTACCCGTATTGGATTGACATTCACAACAACATCAACCAAAGCTCCTGGAAATTCAATGAAATTTTTTTAGAAGTCTCAAACTAAATCCATGTACACAATAATGTTATAAACTTGTTTTAAACCAGTCTAATCGTCTGTTTTGATAATTTTTATGAGCGAAACTACAAGCTTTTGCAAATATCACCTAATATTTGAATCTGAACACATCATTAGATTTTCTATAATGGCTGCTGCGGCTGATGCATGTGAATTACAAAATCTGAATGTATCTGTGCACGCTTTTTGATTCACTAAACTGAATTACTTCAGAAAACGTCGTTTTTGCATTGAATATAGTGATATTTAAACACACACCGATACGTTCTCACAAGGACTAGGCAGTGACCGCGTGTCATACTGCTTCCCAAGTTCAACTTTTCATTTCGATGTCCACCTCCAATACTGCATCATTATACATGTGTTTAGTTAGGACAGTGGTAGACAAACTAGTTAACCCCTCATGCTCCTCTGCCATGTGGAGCTGGGTTTCCCAGAATGAATCGGCCCAAAAAGTATAAAGGTTCCGAATACTTAGCAGTTGACTCATTTTGGTATATTTATCGATTTCCAGTAGGCAATACAGATATAAAAAACTATCCATATTTATTTATCCAGCATAACCTGAAAAAGAACGGCGTCTTTACTTAGTGATTTACAGAATACAGGTAAATTTCTTTTATTATCTTAATCTATACATCAAATCCAATATACATTTGAATTCTCACAAACGGAAAATTTGAAATTAATGATTCAGATATTCTCATAAGCTTCGACATGTTTTTACAAACACGCATACTCGTTAGTTAAAACTGTTTCGTAATTCTTCCCCTGATCAAATTTTTTAAAACAAATTTATATTTGAACTCTTTTCCTCTTTATAATATGTTATTTCATGCAAGATTTCACGAAAGTCATAGAATTAAAAAAATATGATAGTTAAGACTCATTAAATTGTAAAAAAGCTTACTCTACATCCGGAAGGCCCAGCGAGGTCATTTAAGACAGTCTAAGAGAAGATGCGCGAATTCCTTTCGGAGTTTAATGTTACAATGGCAAGAGCTGAATCTATACCGGTTTTTAAATTTGATCAGTGCCATATGGAAACTGAATATGGGCCACCTAAATGAGACTGGCAAAACGAGACTGCGTATTTAGACATTAATAAAATTATGTTTGTTCATAAATTGTTTTATTTTTCTCAC
>JWZT01005339.1:993565-1018137 GCA_000827895.1 Thelohanellus kitauei
GAGCCACTCTTGTAGTCAACACTGCTATTCTATTCGGCTAATTTCATATGGATAATAAATTGTTTGATTTACTACAGGAAAATAATATTTACATTCATCTGCTTTCTCCAGAAATAATACATGCTAGGCACTCACTTATTTGTAATTCAGGCCTAACAATGATTAGTTGGCTTAGAGGGGAGTGGGCTGGATATAACTCATTCGTATTTAGGACACCTCTATCAACATCACTCCTGAGAGTTCTAGAACGGAATTCATTAAAGCGAAGCCATTCGTTCTTGAATTCTTACTTTATCTCTGATAGACCCAAGAAGAATCCCTGAAGCAAATGTTTGATCAACATGCCTGTAAACCCAAAAATTAAAATTTGCGTGGAAATTAAAGAACTCTTATATCACGTGCTAAACGCTTCTCTCGAGCACTCTTTCATCATACCACTTAAATCATTTCAAATCAAAATGGTTGTGCACTTAGTTGGTTATTCAATATTCTTGAAGAATCACAAGAAATCCCGATATGGATCACACATAATATTGATCCCAGGAAGAGGGATATAGCACAAATTACTTGATGTAACGTACCCGAAAACAGTGTTTCTATTTGATTATTGTTAAGTACAGCGATTCAGTGAATGATGCATCTTCATACTTCACAAGGAAACGAGAATTTATTTGGGTTTGGTTTATCAACCTTAAAACTGATAGAATTTCGTTGGATGCCAATTCCAGTGATGACATAAACAAGACAACAATTATATCAGTCGTTATTACGAGTTCCCTTGCAACTATCGTTTGACTTTACATTTAAAACATATGCGACGACTCAAAATTCACATAAACCACAGAATTTTATCGGTATTAGAATAAACCAAATCGAAACCTCTACCCCTTTTTGGGAGGTCAAAACCACAAGAAGATGGGATAGGGGGCATGGACCATCCAAAAAAAAGTGAGAATAGCCGAAATATATGAATATCAGCGAGATATAGCCTGGCATAAAGTAAAATACACATACAATTAAACAGACCTTGACTGTTGAAACCTGAACTTTGAGGTGTTGTGTAAAACTGTTGGGATTCCAATAAAATGAGACACTACCAATCTCATGAAAGGATCGCTAGAAAAATCATCATATATCCGACTAAATGAATATAGTGAATAAAGTTGAAGTTTGCTTGTTGTTATTGTCTAACACAGCCTTATAACTAATTCAAGATAATTTAGGTATAAAATATTTTTAAAAATACCTGGTTTTGCCTTCCGTGTCTCGCATCTTAGCCTTCAATATTTCGTATCAAGAATTTAAAAAATATGAGATCAAATCAAAGTTTTCTAAATTAACAAGTTGATTATATATTAAGCGAGATGAAAACTGGTTAACATATCATGCAAGGTAATCAGTTTAGAGAATTTTTTAATTAAGGATCACACGAGAATTTAACTTGGTTCACGAAATGCAAAACGAATGATACGCAAAAGCATACCAAAACGTCTAAATAAAAAACGAATGTTGCGTTTCTCTGCAGTCATTGTTGTATCTATTACTTCTAACTAATGAGATGTTTCTATATGAACAGGATGTGTAAAATTTCTGTTTCTAAAATAATCGAACTGAACAACGTTTCGATTGATAAAGTCAGAATGGAATTACCGATCAAAAACACTTCTTGGTGAATACAACTTAGGCCAAAAAATTTAACTCTATATTGAAATAACTTCAATGAGAGGCTATTAATTTTTCCGTCAGATGTGTTCTTAAGTTGAATGGAACCAAAGTGCTCTAAAATAGTCATTCTTTGGCTTGGACCTGCGGATCATTGCTATAACTTAAGTTATTTTTGTTTCTCTACTCATTTAACATTTCCTTCATCACTAAGACAATATATTTTTTAAAGTTTCTTAACTCATTTGGAGTGAAATTTGTTCAATATTGCAATTTAGTAAAGGCATTATAGAATGTTTAGAAGAGGAATATTGAAGGACAATCACGGTGTTAAAAACAATGTTTTCTAAACGGATTATCTTGCATTATATGTTGAGCAGTGTTCATCTTACTTAATATATTAAACCTGTTAATTTATAAAAATTTCATTCGAAGTTTTTTTTTTAATTTCCATGCTCGATATTGACGGTTAAGATGCGAAACATTGACGACAAAACCAGACAATATGCCTATACCAACCTCTGTGCTTTCGAGGCCTTCATTTATGAAATCCAAATTAAGTTCGAACGTTGTCAAATGAGTTCAAAGCTAATCGGTTCAACCAACGGTGTAGATCAGAAGGGCGCAAACTTGTGCCCGTAAGTAGCTGTTGCGTGGCCCTAGATGTCCTGCCTAAATGTCAAATAATCATTAATCTCGATCAAATTCACACATCGAAAACATGGGACTGGTTGATAATAACCTGGAACAAATTATGCACCATATAACGTAAAGCATTAGACCTTACATTTCGAAATGGTGGGATAACATTCGGCAACAGACATCACATCGAATTTGTGAAAATTGGCCTGTTGATATTTGTAAAGGCCTTGATATCAAACATTTTCGTCATGATTATAACGCCGTCATTCGCATGTTCTCAGCTGGAATACGAATATTGAATGGGATAATTATGATTTTTACTCCTTCTATGGTCCTGACTCAAAGTTGGCGTCTAGCTTATGTAGATGTACTAAAACGATTTAAAATACATCATATAATCAAATCAAGACGATTCACGACAGAGCTGCCGCCACGCTACCGTTCCCTTTGACCCATCCATAAACACGCCACAACTGCCGATATCAAACTTATGTATGACACCAAATCAACCTAAGCATTTATTTTCATTAAATGAATAAAACTGGGATTCATTTTTTCGGTGTCGATCCCTTGTAACTTTTCGTTCACATATTATGCATAATAAAAACATTTGAATTTGGTCAGCTGAAAAATCTGTAACGGCTATGTGGCACCAAATTGACCAACTTATAAATAATGTCAGAGTTGATGATGCTCGTTGCAATGCAAATTTTTGGAAAATAATTAATTTAATAAAGGAATAGCTAAATATTGTAATCTTGGTGTTCAGCTTTTGAAATTTGGACGTCTTAAAAATATATTTAAATTCATACGTTTTCCCTTTTTGAGTTGATGAAGAGCCAGATGATTCTAGTTTGGCACGATTTAGGATCTTTGTCAAATCTTCCGTCTTTTGTCTCATCCTGAAATGTAGGTAGCCCTTTGAACAGTTTATGTGGTATTTGAAGTATGGGAGGAAATTCTGAACGCAACCGGCGGTTTTTGAGAAGTTAGTAGGGTTTAAGTGACTGTTTGTGAGAGCTACTAAGGTTAATAATTACTGAAAGATATGTGTCCCGCTTCAGAACCGGTTGGGAGTTTCATTGACTCCAAGTCAGAAGGTGGGGTGTTGAGATATACTGAAACTGCAGGCGCGTTTTTGGAAGAGCGTTTTCCCTCTTTAAATTCCTTGCATCACGAAAAAATGTACCTGCAAAAAGACACGACCGATTATTCCGTTCTGATCCTTGAATACAACAGAATAAGTAACCGTGATACGGTCGGAAGCTGCTTGAAATGTTCTAGCTCAAGTAGTGTACTAACATGCATTCGTCATCTTTTATTCGAATACAGCGAGTTTCGCCACTTCCCATTTTACCCTGGAAATAGTTCAAAAACGCGGAGTATAGATGTAATCTGAACTGGGCTATCCGCATGCATGAACTCTCTGAAAATATTAAATGTATGTAGATAGAATAAAACGTCGACACACGAAAGTGGAAAAAGTGAGTATAGACTATGTGGTATCGAATTGAAATGGGTAACTATACCTGTGGAGTTTTATCCGTCCGGATAATGAGTCAAAATGAAGATGTAGAAATAAGTTCTGCACCTGATATAAATCTGGTCACAATATAATGCCTTTAATTGATTTAAATTTGATAAATGGTTGTCACAATCACATGTTTTTTTAGTTCGATTTTATTGACAACATACATTGTTAAAGAACTTTAATTAACGACCACGGATCAGTTATAGCCGGTTTATGAAGCATGTTATTATTAGATAGGTGGTAGAACCCAATAGAGAATTAAAATAGTAGCATACTCCGATTGATAGTTATCTTTTGGCCAGTAATTTAAAGAATGACATAGTGCTAAGTTCTAATAATTGTTCCTTGCCGTTAGTATTATTAGTAGTAATTTCAGTTCCTTATCCATATTTTGGGATAGAAAATTATCAAAGAAAACGATGTTAGGAAGGTCGACTGCACGAAAATCCTTAAAAATGAAGGTAATTGAACAACCCGTAAAATTCAAGCAATCATTTTTAAACAGAACAACAATTATGACAAACGATAAATGTTTTAAACAATGGTCAGTTTGTAATATATATCAAGTCTTAGAGATTAAAATTATCTGAATATCAAAACTTTAAGCTAAATTTTTTGATTAAAATTGAACCATCAATTAGCTTGAACGTGAGTTAGTAAATCCAAAAAGGAACCAAAAATATGAACGATGGTAATAGTATGGATTACGATCCGAGACACAAAGGAGATTTTATATGCGGTGAACAATGTGGAATTTTGGTGTGATCCTTTGTAAAACAATGATGAGAATCAAAAGATAAAATTTTACTGGAATAAATTAGATCGAGTTAAATTGTATACTGAGGTTAGGTTTTTTTAAAACAGTTTAAAAAGGAGAGCGTTTAGTCAAATGTAAGAAGTTTTTTAAGCTAGTTTGGCGACGTGGTACAAAATTAATACCTTTTTTGTCATCAGGCAAGCTAATATCATGTATGATTCTGAAATCTGCCTCTAATTTTATAATAAGGTCTGACTGGGCTGGGGGCCGGCCCATGCATCCTGATAAACACCAGCAAGGTACTATATTAAAAAATCCAAACTTTTGACACATCGATTCCAAATTTGAATGGAATCTCGATATTGACCTATGTATAAATAAACAAATACGAAAATCTTGGTCTTATCATCAGGGTTTGAAATTATGTGGTATTTGATGCCATCGAGATCTAATTTAGATAATAATCACCTGTGAAATGGGAATCGACGGAATCTGGTTTGCCGCTGACTTAAAATTAAATATACCTGTCCAACAGAACGGACTTTTTACGAAGTACACTCAAAATTGCTTGGTTTTCGACGTCAAGTAGGATCATTGAAAGCTAGTTACAGGGCGTATCTCCCCTCGGCGAATTTCGTAACTTAAACTCCCATAAATCTCCTCTAACAACTGTAATAGGCTTTTGGCGACTGTTCGACGAATTTAGAAAAGCCACTCTATTTGAATGTAGGAAAGTTTTGGTGTCAAATTAACCGTTCTTGTTTCACTAAGCCTGGGAAGATTAATTAAGTTTGTTTGTCCTATGTTTACTTCATCTTCCTATCGGATTAACTCATGAGGAGAAACTCGAGCTCTTGGCGATATTTTGATGTATAATTGTTATTAGTTGACGACTCACGCTTAGGGAATTTTTTGACACACCATAGTAGCCATTTCATGTCATTAACTCCAGAATATTTGAATAGATTGTTTCCCTTTCTTTGCAAAAGTTCAACAAGCAACAATAACCCTTAATGATGAATGAAAAGTTCGATAAGAAGTAAACTGGGGAAAGGTGTGAGCATGTCTTCTCCCTTAGTGTTGTTTTTTTCTTTCGTCCTAGCTTAAATATGAATACGAAATTTTGACCGATATATAATATCGAATACATACCCACAAATTAAATATCAAATCCAAAAAATATGAACTCCTAAATGCTAAACTCGGTAAGACTCAAAACATGGTAATTCAATGAAAATATAAATGATTTATATCTGATTCTCTCATCGCTGCAATTATATATGCTTAGTCATAGTCGAGTTATACCCTCGTAATAAAGATAATTTATCTGTAATTTAAGAAAATTTTATTCTGTAATGAGTATAATAGAGACTTCAAATTTATACTAACCTTGTTTCACTATCTGAGACTACCTTTTCTTTATGTTTTTGGCAGTTTAATATTCACATGTTTTATCGAATTTTTAGTCTTTCGGGTCACTAAGTAATCCAGGAATAATAAATGGATGATATATTCGAATGATTTTACGTTTTCCACGTTAAATTTTACACATTTTTGCTGACCAGTTATATTTGGTACAACATGGATGGTAGATGTTCATCAAGAATTTAGTGTTATTCTTTCAAATTAGTTTAAGAAAAACAAAATTGCTGAAGTCTCGACCACCACACGCCCAAATGGTAGATGTCTAGAAAACGTTGAGTTCAGAAAAACATTACATTTTTTGATCGACTAAATATGTTTGAGCACTTTGCATTTTATAACTGTGAGAAACTAACGAAAATTCAACCAGATTTGTGATTTATCCCAGAGGAATAACAAAATAAATACATAGGAAAATAATATGGACGTTTTATTACCCCTTTAACTGTAGAATTTAGGAAATAATTGGAATGATTTGATAGAATCTGATAAGAATATAGTTTTTATGTTACTATTAGAATAGGTAATAACAATAAATATTAAATCTAATGGGTCAATAAACGTTAATAATGTTATCAGTGACTATCCTTAGTTGATTTTGAGATTAACTAGACTTCTGGTGGGCATCACTGATCAGATGTTTCATAAATATTTCTTCAAAATAATCCTTATTTTGGAAATGCATCATACACTGTCTTCAGAATATAAATAAACGTGACATCATCTTTGATATTTTATGTGTACAACACTGCACAAGATAATGACTTAGGAAAAATTTACCTGTCCTTTAGGTTTAAACATGTGTTGAAAATCGATTTTTGTAAATTTACATTCATTAATACTGCTTGGGTTCGAAAGAACAAATAATCAAGTGAATTCTGCATCATAAAAATGAACGCACTAGTTGGGATATGAGTAGCTTACTTTATGACCAACTCGCGTGTTTAACACACGTCGTTTGTGACGAAAATGTGGAATTTTTGACAATTGCAGAACCAAGATTGAGACGCTGTACGAAATGCATAGGAATGAATCCATTTTTTTGAAGTTTCAAGCTTTTTGGAAGACAGCTTTAAGATAACCTATTTTGAAATCGATCCCCTCATGCTTATTTGAGAAATTTACGAAGCTCTATTCCAATCTTATGCGCAATATAGAAACTTCTAGGATAGAAACTAGTGTCTTCAATTAAATGTTCTTTTGAAACTCTTCAGATTACTTTTCTGTCTCCCAATATCTGATATTATAAATAGCTGGGGGAGGGGGGTGTTTCTCATCTACTTGTGAATTTCGAGTCTAACTCTGCCGATCGGTGCCAAAGTTTTATTTTGTCCGGTTTCATTGACACACAAGCCATTTTGGTGTTTTTATATCTTAAGTTACTTCATGGTCCTCTTGATGTTTTCAGAAATTTTCAATTCAGTACAAATGTTAATTATGTAGGTTCTGGCATCTGATGAAGTTTATTTACAAAAATGTTTAATTAAATCTTATGATTAGGGTACATAAATTGTAGATTGTTTGATGGCGGGGATTTATTCAACTTCAACGATTAAAAAAAAACTTGCAGGTTGCTATCAAGTTCTAGAGAGACAGTTGGGATTGAGTTCTTTAAGTGCGTATTTAGATGTTCTTAATATGCCCAAAACACTAGGCCGGGTTTTGCGATTGATAGTGCGAATATATTTTAATAATTGTTTAAACATAAAAAAGGACTCTATCTACTTAAATGAAAAAAAATATTATACATGGTTGTAAAAGGGTGAAAAAAATGTTACCAAAGTTAAAGGTTAAATATTGTTGAATCCATGGGAGGAGACCGTCGTCATGATCAAGAACAATGTAAATAGGCATTTATCAATAAATGGAATAAATGGCCTAATAAAAAAGGAGTCCTCATGTACCGCTTTACAAGTGCTCAATTTTCTGGTTTTTTTTTGAGCACAGTAAATTGTTTTCGAGTATGTGCCTTGAGGAACAAGAGAATTCCGGGCCTAGAGTAATGCTTATCTAAAACTCAAATTTCATATCGATTAATGTTACTGCTTTGTTACTTCTTTTGACTTCCCGTTTAATCTTTGTAACATTTATTGTTCTTAGTTGACGCAAACCAATTATTGGATGCAATCCCAGATAATGGTAACAATTTTCTCACCTAGTACAACCAAGTTAAACATGAAATTTGTTTCACTTAAGTGGATCCGGTTCTTTTTTGTTTGAAAAAATTTATTGAAAAGCGCAGTATTGCCCATCGCGATTCTCATATATACGTTGTAAAACCCGTGGAAGTCACATAAAATAAGGAGACTGTCCCCGAAGCCTTAAATTTTTTTCGTTTTAAGATTTCACTTGATGCGGGTATCTTTGTCTGGGAATTTTAAAAGCTTATTCAAGACTGACATACACTGATAAGTGTATAAAAAGAATATCTTCGTATTGATATACACATATATAACCCGATTACATGTGATGGTTAAATTATATCTATAGCTATCAGTACTTTAACATATTTATTTAGGGAGGCCTTCAAAAATATTGTTTTTCAAATATTTTTTCGCGTATGCTCTTAGATTGATACTTCAACTGCTGTTCCAAGTGAAAATTCAATTATGAATAGATGAAAGAAACATGACACCTTTTTTAACGGTCAGGCCGTGAACCATTATAATCATACAATTTAACACATCAAAGTGGTTGAAAATGTTTTGTTGGGAAATAGTTATAGATTTAAAGTTTTCAGAATCTAAAAAAAGTAAGTTAAGAATCAACGCCTGTGATCAAATCAGAAATCTTTCTTAAAATGTCAAACTAAAATCTGAATTCCAAATCATATTCTGAACATTTAAACTTTTTAAACGTTCAAGAATGTAATCCAATTATAATTGGTTGCAGAAAAGAAACACTCGCAGGGTGTAAAAACGCTATAAACCACGAATAATTGATATACTGATAAAGCGCAGCAAAAACAGAGTATATTCAGGAATGATTATGATCGTTTGACGGTTTTATATAACATCCTTCGAAAGAAAAGCCAATCCCTTGTTTTCGTCACTCGTAAGTTGGGTAAGTCGATGTATCATGACACCCTCGATGCTTAAAATGAAAATATGGTATACGCGATCCTATTGGTATTAAAGCAGTAATAAACGAATTAACCTTATCTGATGATAATAAAACAGGTAAATAATCCTGTCGAAACACTTTGAACGACATCATATGCGCATAGTAAAACAACAAACTTCCGAAATAAGAAATGCATTGCCGCCTCCCAACCTGGCCAAACCCATATATCCGATTGCAATTCCTGGAGAATCTTAACCCTCTCACTCCATCCACGTTGGGCCAATGACTTTACCATAAGTGAATAACATGGATAGTTTGTTCTCCAATGATAAACTTCCTTAGATGATGCCGCTCACATTCCTTTTTATCGACCAGGTGGTGTAATACGTATAACGTAACCAGGCTTCAGCGTCGGTTGGAACAGGATGGTCTAATAGCCGCACTAAATGATATTGTAAAAATCACGCAATCGCTTTAACAAATTATGAACATAAATAATGCTATGGAGAAACGTGTGAAAGACATCATAAATATCTTGTACCAGTGTAGGAAAAGAAACATTAAAAAGGTGTATCTTAACCTGAGTGATGCTAGTCATTCGGACCCAGTGATACAATTGAAAAAGAGGATAAAGTTCATATATACTTCATTCTTAATCGAATCCAGAATAAATACCGGGTGCGAAATGATATTCAATGATCATCCCTTGTTTGACAAGAATTCTGATAATCAGTTTGGATCCAATCTATGCGACTATGAAAGGCTGGAAAACTTTCAAGATTTAAATTTGAATAATTTGATGGTTGATGGCTTTGAACAAATTGCATTAACAAGGAAACACGATCATGTGGTACTTGGTGGTACATTCGATCGTATTCATAACGGGCACCGACTTTTGCTGGCCACGTGTTGTGTACTTGCACAAAAATCCATATCGATTGGTATCACATCTGATGACATGGTTAAAGCCAAGTTTCTATCGGAACTGATCGAGAGTTTTGACACACGAAAAAATAACGTCAGAAATTACATTCTTGATTCAAATCCCAAGTTGGTGATCAATTTCGACACCCTGCAAGATAGTGTTGGTTTTTCAGGAACTATTCCAGAGTTGGACACGCTAGTTACAACGACTGAGACTATGGCATCAGAGAAAATCATCAACCAAACAAGAACTGTCAATCATTTGTCCAATTTAGAAGTATCTGTGGTTTTAACGTAGCATTTCATTCTAGACTCGGTAATTACAGATCCGACTAGTATAATAACAAAAAACAGACTTAGTAGTTCTCAAATGAGGTGGAATGATCTTGGAAGGCTTTTAAAACCTCCCAAAAAGGTGACCTCATTTCCCTATGTTATTGGGTTGACTGGTTGTATTGCGAGTGGCAAAACCTCCATAGGTAATTTCTTAAAACAACTTGGAGCAGTGGTTATCGATTGTGACAAGGAAGCACACATATGTTACCTCCCTGGAACTAAATGCTATGACGAGATCGTGAATACGTTTGGTTCATCAGTGGTAATTGGTCCTGATCAATCTGATAGCGGTCATATCGATCGTCGAAAACTTGGCAGTATTGTTTTTAAGAACTACGAACAAATGGATAAACTCAATCGAATTGTTTGGCCACATCTTTGTAATCGAGTGTCAAATTTGATCGAGCAGCAAAATAATGGAACGCCAAAAATCGTTGTGTTAGATTCAACCGTTTTGTGTGAATCAGATCTGAAGGATACCGTTCATGAGGTATGCTCACTCTGATTCAAGATTTGGTTGGTACTAATATCTGCAAAGGAATCAATTAAACGAATTCAGGAAAGGAATAATTTAGACTATGAATCAGCTAAATTAAGATATGATTGTACTCATCGATTGATTTCAAGTCACCAGAAAGCTAAAATGGCAAATCTTATGCTTTCGACGCATCAGGACTTCGAGATCACTCGCATTATCGTTCGTAAAGCATGGAGTGGTCTCATTGAAAGAATTAAAATAGTTTGTAAAAATTAGATATTTTCTGTGGCTATTTTCATTCCATTTAAATCAATTTAAGCCAAATATCGAATGATGTTTCAAGATAATTTGTAAAAAATGGGATGTATTTTTCAATCAAGAATTTCATCATGAAAACCATTAAAATCTTAATCGTTTTTTTCCTTGGTTAGGTATAGCAAAAACCTTTACCCCGACTGTTAACAGTTATGGCATCTTCTATCGTATCTCGACCATTTGTCAACATGCTTCACCTAAACTCTCTGAACCTTAACCCAACAAAAATCATCATATCCATTCTTCTAATTACGACTTCAAGTCATTTTTACTTTGTTATTGAAAATTACTAAACAGTTATAGGTAGAATTCAAACAATAAATGCTGGTTTTGTCCTACATCACCCTTTTTGTGTTGTGAGGTTAATACTTTGGGATTTCGTCGTTCTAATGAACAAGATCCAGATGCCTCTACAATCAGGTCATGCAGGACAAGGAGTCAGCACAAGTTTATGATGGTCCCATCGGGCCACAGACAAAACTGCGCCGTTGAATAATTGATAGAACCTTATGTATTCAGACTATGACTGTTTTGGAACGGTTTCATTTTCAAATCAGGCAATAATACGCGGGTAGATAATGGGGATAGTTTTAATTTCCTAATCGGCATTAACGATCACCTCCGGATCATTGCATTTCAAGGGGATAATGTTATAATCTGTGATAAAATCCTCAAGACCGCATTTCGGTTAGAGATCGAGCACGTATTGTTTATTTTTTCGACGGTTATTTCGAGTTTATACCAATTTAGAGTACGAAATTTGAGCAGAGAATTACAAGAAAAATAGGATTATATTTGCTTTAAATTGTTTTTATACATTAAAAGTCGTGTTTTATTCCCCAATTACAAGGTAATACCGTTGAATGTGGCCATGTCAACCAACAGGTAACTTTTGGATATTTTGCTTCCTAATTTTATTTTATCATTTACTACATGCAGATTCTGCTTATATACAAAAAGTTGTCGATAGGAACAGTTTACTGCCTTATGATCAACGTATTCCGACGTCGGATAATGTTGACAGTACTTCTACGATGTTTTCATACTTTTATTTTTTGTTCCATCGACTTTACCTCTACTCTCTACTCGAAATCTGATATGAGATGTACTGAAACGGGTGGTGTGGTTTTAGTAATGATTACAAACAGACTAGTGCCATTATCTCATCATAGTTTCTGATAAGAATTATCAAACATTGCTGACGCAACTGTCAATTTTATCCTTTGGTGTGATTCAATTTTATTAGATGGTGTTTAAGGGTTATTCTCTGATGAATTTCTGGTACAAAATTTATTTTTATTTAAGATTCGTAATTTTTCTCATTTGAGAATATTTTGCAACTTTGACATTTTTATCGGAGTTCGGAAGCATGAAGTTCCAAGTACAAATCTTACCACATTTTGTAGAAGTCTCCTGAAGCACAGCGGCGCTTCTTTCTTTCAACCATACACTTCTATTTAAGTCAACACTAGACAACCATATGTAGGCGATTTGGAAACACTTGATCAACGATACACTGGGAGTCATTTTATTTTATTTCAAGTGCTCATCGTCTGAATCTGTTGATATATAATTTAAGCTTCAATGAAATTCATCAACAATAAGAGACTTGTTTTTAAAGTCTAATCAAGATCTATTTTACATATAGTCAGTTCATGTTTCTGAAATCGTGGAGTCTCAAATTTCTTCTTGAACTAAAGAACGAGATCTTGGACATTTGTGATAAGTATGCTTAATTTTTTGATATTCCATCTCTCAATGATTTTTCTAGGAATAGCGATTTAAAACATTCATTTTTATTGTGAGGATTTTCATCTTAACAGATCGAAATTATGAATTTATAATGTTTTTTCATCATTATATTCTGCTCTGTACACCAAAACTCTTACTATTTAAAGTAGAGAAGTGCCTGTCCTGTCAAAGATAGAAGAAGCGGTTGTCCTCTTTTGGGTTGCAAAATGTATATGTGCGTTTGTTAACCTCGTCAAACTTAAATATGTTTCTGTTAATTAAACTGAGTTACATATTAAATTTAGATATTCTTGTGTGCACCCCGCTTTAGTTATAACTGGACCAAGTGGATCTGGAAAGAGTACGATAATAAAACGACTGAATGAGTTATATCCCAACAGATTCTCTTTTTCCGTCTCATGTAAAATATAATCATTATAGATACCTCAAGGCCCAAGAGAGATCGCGAGACCGAGGGGGTCGGTATGTTGTTTTTCTAACCTGAATACTTCTTTAGAACACGCGAAGAAATGTTAAAACTGATCGAGGATGGTGAACTAATTGAGCACACACTATTCGGTGACAATTATTACGGAACAAGGTATCCGTCACACTAAGCCAGTAAAAGTTATATTCTCGATCTGTTGAAGAAGGATCAGATTTGTATTCTTGATCTAGATTCCCGTGGTGTTATCAACATGCAGAAACTAAGGGTCCCAGCATTATATTTAACGATCAAACCTCTCAGTCCCGAAGTGATGACCTCGAGATTGATGAATCGGAGAACCGAGACTCCGGAAACGATAAAATTACGATTAAAAGAAGCAAAGGAGTTCGAGGAATTCTGTATGATCGTTACCAATGTTTAGTAAAGCAAAATGATATTTTTGACGAGATTCTTGAAAATATTAATCTCAAAGCTGCGGTTAGTAATTGTGTTTTATTTTTGAAACGTGTATTTACGTGATTAAATTTAGCATTACACCACCCTTCAATGGTAATTCAGATTTATTTAAGTTTAACGTATTTGTTCAGTTTTTTTTCTTTGTTTTTTGTGAAATTCATAACTTTAATCATAAAACCACCTCCACCATACCAAGTCTAAAGCAAATATATAATCTTTTCTAGTTAGACCGTCATCTTTAGTGAAATGGAAAATATTCGTATTTTGAAGCAAAGTAGATGAATAGACATCATTGTTTCAGAAACTAGTTCAGCAACATTCGGCATATATCACGATTATACCATTTATCTGGAAATCTTAGACAAATCTTACAAATTAAGTACCAAAGTTTTGGATTAAAAACTAATGATGTAATAAAATACAGGCCTTTAAATTCTAGAAAACTGTTTACTCGTCACTTTTAAGGTTATGTCATTGAATAGGTCAAATGTCATCAACTCGAAAAAGTTCCTCAGAATTTTATGACTGCTGGAAACATTTAGTTATTGGTTTCATAGCGATCATATGTCAACTTGGTCCAACTTGAAACTTCAATCGCAAATATAATTATTTTATAGAGGATTTACTGATAAATGCATCAAATCAATGGTGTAACCAGGCAAAATAGAACCGAAAACATTGTTAAAAATTCAGGGTTCACTATTTCATGCAATACGGGGTTTTCATTTACTATCGGACACGGCTCATTTACTACCGAGCATCCTGAACATTCAGAATTGCGCACCTGAAAACATACGCTTGACAGCTAAAAATGAGTCTACCCATGATTATTTAGTTTAAACTTTTATTTCATGGGCAAATGAGTAAATAAGATCGCCATCCTAATAATTCAAAAACGAGGAAATAATTCAGATCGGGTTTGAACAAGCAACGTACTTGAAAGTTCAAATCGATCTTTTAACGATAGGTCTACATAGTTTGCACATAAATTACTNAACCCTACAATTACGAGAGAGGCAAAGGGGGGTTTTCGTAATGGACAATGTGGGTTTTCACAAATGTGACGAAATAAAAAGTTTATTTACAGCCAACTATCATACTGTACTTGACCTACCTCCTTACTCCCATTTTCTGAATCCGATATAGAAAGCCTTCGGCAAAGTTAAAGTTATTATCAAATGGTCGGAGCCAAAAAGCTGCGAAGACCTAATTCATTCAACCAATTAACCACGGAGGATTATATGGGATACTTCAACCATATAAAGACGTACACTGACAGATGCCTCAACAAAGAAATTATAGAATATTAAATAATTTCAATTGTTTACACTTACCAATAAATGTTCGAATGCAGGGTTGGGTATTCTAATGATTGGAAAGCATTACTAAAAAGTGCTCATCATAAAGTTTCAATTCACATGTGAAATTTCTGGGAAAACTAATGCTGAAATGCGTTTGAGGAAAAATTTCGTTTAAACATCTATTTTGACGGTCAAGAAAGTTGCTTGTTCAAAACCTGTCTGAATAATTTTATTGAATAATTTCTGCTTTTTTGCATTATAGGGATGGGGACCTTATTTACTCATTTTCCCATTTAATAAAATTATAAATTAATAAACAATGGGTAGACTCATTTTTGGCTGCCAATCATGTATATTTTCAAGTGCGAAATGTTAAATGTTAAGGATGCTCTATAGTAAATGAAAACCCTGTATCGCAGACCCAAACGGTTTTTAAGGGTAAATATAAACCATAAAATATCTGCGTAGAGTGTGATTAGATTCGCAAGAGAGTAAAAAAAATTGTTATTAAAATTAGTTCATAAAAAATCTATTCTTGAATATATTCTTCTATGAGATCTGATAGACCGAAGTGATTGATGTTAGGGCAGGAAATGTTCTCGGGGTTCTTCAAGCTGACGTTCCTGATCACAACATTCTTTGTTAAAGTTTGTTATACAATATCCGCGATTAGCTCGTCATCATCATCGTCGATCGCCCTTTCTCAGATCAAAAATTAACCACCTGATAAATACTCGAGTAAGTCGATATCGTCAACATAAGTCAGGAATTTATTAATGTTCTGATTAAATCTTTGTAATTTTCAAACACACTCAGCAGCAGATTCCACAACCTTTTTTGTTGACTCGTGGTTATAGAGCCTAAAAATACAGCACGTCAAAAATGCCTTGTTATTTGCTGTCTTACGTGGTCATGTCGTTTGAGTTGCTGACAACAAATGATCATATTCGTAGCGATCTATGGTAAAATCAAGTAAACATGATTTATATCTGTTAATTCTTGACTTTCTGGCGAGTTAATAGCATAGGCGAGCGATGCATATCGAAACAAAGCTTTTCGATAAAGTTTTTTGTCTATTTTAACAAAAAGATACAAAATAATATATGCGCATAACAAGCCTGCCACTGAAGGTTTAGAGGGTCGATTTTTGTGGATTGTTTGAATATTTTTTCCATCATCATGGCAAGAATATCCATATTTATAAATGTTCTATCGTAATTTTTGAGTACGATTCAGAAAAACGGCAATTGAGGCTGTAAACAAGTTTCATCTTCATTTCCTGTTGATTTAGAAAGGTTACGGATTTTATATTGAATATTGAGATGAGGATGTCGTGTATCAGGTTGCGGATCATAGGATTCTGATGTTAAATTTATTTAACCAGTATCAACTTGATAAATTTTAAAAAATTATGACTATTTCACTTCAAATGCATACATATTGAGAGGGAAAGTTGGATTTTCATTTATCATTATTTGAACTGGTTGTATATCATAATACTATGAGTCCATACTTCCTTCGTTTCTTCAGGCATTTCGGTTGCATTATTCAGTGAATTGGCCATCAAAATCAGCAAATAGGTGAACTTATAAACCCATAATTTACTCGTTTAAGTGATTGATCCAGATGTGTATTGACTAGAGAGCTCAAGAAGGTAAAATCGGAGGCGTTGATGAGCAAAGAAAGTGGGTAAATCACCGTGTTATGCTGTAGAAAAGAGCCAGTTGGAAAACTTTGAACAAATTGTCTACATTGAACTAGAACAGCTGCACCACTATTTCAGACTGAAAAATACCGATCAATTGATTCACGCGCAAGCAATACTGAGATGACGAGCAGTTCGTCAAGTATTATACTGGACAACGAAGGGAGAAAAGGCCGTACGTACTGAGAATCATCCATCATGTTTTTGATCAATTTGAAGAAATCGTTCAGAATTTCCATCGCTGGCTTGTAGTCCCGGATTTTTTTAAAATTTTCAACTTTGGTGAACACCACATTAATGAGATCATAAATAAAAGGGTCTTCGATGGGATTAGTAAAATTCAATAATGAAGGAGCGATTAAAAGCTGCTAAAACCCAGAGTTTACGTTCTTCTTCGAATAAAGTATCTTTTTCTGAGAGTGTAGACGATTCAAAGCGTGCTCAATTTGTTGATAAGTGCTTGATTGAACCAACTCATGCTCGGTCAAAAAGGTTTGAATTTTTGAATGAAACAACTTGGCCAGATCGGGACTGGGAAAAGATTTTTGAATATTAATGGCAGAAAAACAACCGCTTAAAACTGGTGAATCACCTAGAGTCTCTTGTTCACCAATTTTAAAATCTTTTAACTCCGGAATACCACTAGTAAGTTCGGTAATCAGAGCAGCATGTTCCGGTTGCAAAACATAAAGAAACCTATTATTTGAGGTGTCTTACTGTGTCAAGCATTTTACAATCTGAAATTCTTTGGAATTGGAATCCAACGTGGCAACATATTGCTCAATTATTGTCAAAATACTTGATAAAAGGTTTTAATATCATTTTCTTTAACGGAGAGAATGCTACAAAAGTAATCATATGCTATAACACCTCCATTGTTGATATCCTTCTAAAGCTTCGAATTACCATGACAATTTTTGAAAAATCACATTTGGTAGAGATCGGAACCATAGGTTCAGAGTAAACTGTGACCATTTCCAGGCATATATTTTTGATGGCCACAATCTTGTCTTGATCGTAAAAATTGGAGGCCTTAGAGATATTCTTGTAAGTAAAAACAAAACTTTGCGTAACTCGAGAGAATTATCGAAGCAATTGATGGTCTCGGAATACTTTTGACAGTTGAAATAATACATGCCAAGATCGAACCAGGTCTGAATCAGATCGGAGTTTACCAACGACAATATTTCATCGTTACATGTCTGTTTATAGGGGCTTAAGGTGGAAAACTCCTGGATGTCGAACGTTTCCGGTTCCAGCAGACATTCATTAATCTTGTTGATCACATCCAACAAATTTGGTAAAGGCAAGGAAAACGAACTTTTTTGTTTGACTATCGTGTTCAATAGTTCACATGATTTTGGCGCTGTATTTTTTAACTAAAATTATCAAGTAAAACATGTTCCAATAGTTCGGTTAATTCAGGTGTTAAATTTTGAACACTATTAAAATATTAAATACTCCTCTCTGGCCGATCTCAAACAAGACAAATTTTGACAAAATGTTTGTAGGATCCTGATTTCAAAATTAAACAACCATCGATGGTAAACGGCATAGGCAAAGAGCATATTTGAGTCGATTTGATTCGTATCAGGTAACTGATTAGACACGCCATACGTCTTTAAGGGCTAGATTCTCAAACAGTCCTTGAAAAAGTAGTCTCTGCTTCTCAACGTCGAGTCAAATAATATATATAAATACTTGGAGATCGCAGAAAGGTCCCAGTCTAGCATGTAGGCCGCCACTAGCGACATGTATACATATTTCTTCGAATATAGATGCTTTTCTGCAGCAACAAGTTGAAACTTGTGAGTTGCTAAGTTACCTCGTCCTGAGAAGCTCTATCATCACTTATGTTTTTTTGGAGTGACTAATTTAGTAAAACCCCAACTGCACCATCAATTATTTTATCTAATGCAAGGCTGCAATATTCAAACGGATCTGTTTTTTAACAAGCTTACCGAGTTCACCTGACTGTATGGACTTAATGAATTGGTTGTTTTCCACCTTAAAAATCGATAATTCTGATTCAAGAACAGCCATGTTTCCACTGTTAACGATATTTGACGAAAAGGTTCGATTTGGATAAATCATACAAGTAATGGTTAAACTAGACGGTTTAGCTTGTATTCGGATATAATAATTTATACTCAAATAACTATCATTTATCTACGAGCTTATTGAAAATGATGCAATTTGCTTTCGATACAGGTTGAGTCAAAGAATTATCAAAAATACTTTAGATCCTTCGTTTAAAATGTAGTGTGCATAGTTTTCTGAGACTAATTCGAACGCTGAAAGGTTTCTAATATGTCGATGAATTGTTGAAGCGATTAAGTAATATCAAAATGATTGATCATTTATTTTTTTGGCTCATGTTTTGGCTGGGAAAATACTTTGAACTTATTGCCAATGGCACCAGATCTAGCAGCCTAAACAATATAGGTTAGAATGCTGGTGTAAAGAGAGTGATAAGTTTAGCAAACGATAAATTTTTAAGTCTTCATGGTTCATATAGAACTCCTTTCAAAGTACCTTTACACTTTGTGCCTGTAGATGTTGCAAAATTGCAATGGCTATAAATATTTAAACAATGCACTCTTTCCATTTGAAATGATGACTATCAAAAAATAATGTTTATTTATCAGAGATAGCTTCAATACGAGCACAAAAGACAACACGGCTCTCATGGTGGCCACTCGTCCACACCTCAACCAGATGGTAACTGATTTTACACTAAAGAACAGTGACTTGAAATTATATTAAACTAAAACAAATCTACATTATTCTAGAATGCTGCAAATAGTTGCAACACGCGAAAATAGATATTCGGCTTTATTTTCGAGTCTGCGCAAGTTTTTACCTGGTGGTAATGATCAGGGTGATAAATTTCCTGGTTTCACTCTTCCTCGGGTCCTATTACATCCTGAATGGGACAATAAAACACATTCCAAAATACTTCAAGGGTGCAGACCTCGAATCGGTTACATGTTTTCATAATTTTAGAAACGATTGTACGGGCTCTGCTACGATAATGTGATCACAAGGCCTCTTACATTTGGGTTGCCCATAGCCTCATTCATCAAGCTTGTCAGCACATATCAAATTGTAATGGGGATCCTAATCCTAATGCCCTGTCCCTGTGGTTCAATGGTTGGTGCAGTTGGTTTGATACTGCAGCTCTGTTTTACAGTCGCCTGCACACGCGACAATGACCTCATTTCGCAGTACCTTCCCTTATTTTCCATCATATTCTGCGGCTTGGTGATCAAAATCTTGGTAGACACAAAGAGATTTTGGGATCGTCGAAAATTGAAACAAAAAAAGGAATAACTCAATTACTAACATATTTTATCAGTGCCTTATCTAATATAATTTTAAATATTTGTGTCCTTTTCATTTTTACTGAATGATCGATGACCTCTGCCGATCTCCTTCTTGTTTTAAATTCATTTGTGTTATTGAGTTCGGTGATAATTTCTTCAGCATTTAGTAGCACGTGCATGCCGCAGTCCACAAGGTTATCCTGCCGCCTCACGCTCGGGGATATTGTGTTGAAGGTAATTTTTCCTTTATTTACATTTCTATATAACCATTTCAAAAATCTAAGCATTTATTGATAATTAACTGTCTGAAAACTGTGAAGATTTTATGATTCGGCGACTTTGCATCGTACAATGAATCAAATAGTAGGATATCGAATGAAAGATCTTTGATTTTTGAGTTTGATTCTGGCGAATGGTCGATCAGGTTGAGAAGTATATCGACAGGCTGAATCACCAGAACCAACATCCAATGGAATCCGTATTTTATGGGAAAGAATAAATATCGATGCCCTGAGACGTTGACATCACTCATCCAGCTTGAAATTTGTTCAATGCCTCTAAAACATAAACACAATTACTTTTCCATTTTAGAATAAAAGTGACATGTAAATACATAGATGGAATCCTGTAAATTGTGTGAAAGGATCTCATTTTTTAGGTAACTTTATTTTTAAATTCTTACATCATGTAAAAATCGATAATCGTATCATTTATGTACGAGTCCTCCAAAGAACTTACATCCGAAACTTTTATTTGGATCATGCGGTTCAAATTTTTGTCTGTAACGTAATCATATATCAACGCGTTCTCTAGACTCAAGATATACTGATAAATTGGAAATTTGTTGAGTGAATTTTTTTGGTTTATCAAATGAGAAAGTATGAACAATATATCGAAATGTCTGTTATATTACCCAGTACTCCAGATTACTCTTGATTTCGAACTTGTCGTCATCCAACTATATTAAGATATCCAAAATACAAAGTATTTTAAAACTCTTAAATTTTTGAACATTTTCGTTAATTTTACAACCAACCCCATTTCTGGAAATTCGAACCAAGTTACTATTTGGTGTAAGAAATCTTTCTTTGAAAATATTCGACATTTTATCACGTGCACGATCACTGAACTCAATAGTAATGTAGCACAGACGATTAAGCTCGTAAAGCTTGCTAAACAAGAAAGAATACTGTTATTTTCTTGATATCAGTGTCGTATGGTAGATAAATTTGCATTTTTGAACATTCAGGCTCTTCCTTGGGCGAGGATTCACTGATTTGGATGGTGACTTCATCTCGTTTAAACTAATCATAAAAAATACATACGTTGACAATTGGGCGAAAAATTAGATTTGACAGAATAAACAAATTTTCAACATTTGTCTCAAAGTTATTTATACTTTGGTGCTGGTCCTAAATTATTGGAAAAATAAACGTTTTCTGCCTCATTAATGCCAACAAAGCAGCAATTATCAGCGTTTTTACTAGCACAGTCGATGGATTCGTTGTCACTTGTAATAACTATGACTTCCTCCTTAATTTCATCCACATCCCCATTTTCATCTATATTTTTTGTTTTTTTGACCACGCGGTCAAATTTTCTTCTAAGATCAAAACGTGTTACAGAGGTGATTCGTTGTCAAGTGCTTCATATGATTTTCTTTTATTCGAGTAAAAACTCGATGGTGAAATCGACATGATAACGAGGTATTCGCCTTATTTTTCGTCTCTATTCGTTGTAAATCGTCTCAGGAATGTTCTTCAAGTTTTTTGTTCGCGACTACAAGATGGTGTCTTGCATAAAACGGTATTGTGAGTATTGTCGGGTCGCACACGTCAAACAAACGGTTAGAATCGTGTGTCCTAAGCATCCAAACCATAAACAAATTCAGAAAACCAGTCGATTCCCGAATAAGAAGCCTACTTGATTCATATAAATCTTACTTCTAGTAAATTTTATTGTTAGTGTTATCTTTTTAAGTTTTATATCATCATAAAGAAGCTTAATTAGGACACGATCTAATTGATTGATGACAAGAAATAATATTTTTTTTCAAATGAGAACTGCTCTATTTTATATCTTCGAATGATGCATGTATCCATTTATACTGGATTCTTTTTACATGTTAAATATATAAACTATTCCTTTGTAACATTAAATTGGATAAAATCCCACATTGTTGTGTGTTATAAATTTATCACACATTCTTAATTATCTAGCTTTCATGATCTCTATCGATTAAAAATGTGAAACTCTCTATCGAATTTTTAAATTGTTCTAAGAATACTTTCGCAGATATTCCTGTTGTCTCACAGCTCGTTATACGTAAAGGTGATTTTCTCCCTTGTCCTCAAAAAACATGGTAGGAATTCATTAAATACTTTCAATGATTCTTCCTTCTGCATTACCAATTCGTCTAACCTCTACTAGTACGTGTTATCATACTTTTTTATGATACCACATATACTAAAGTTGCTCATCATCCAATCGATAAAGAACTAAAATAAATAATTGAGTAAAATTGTACCTCTTTTAAATACAATTGATCTCAGTATACTATTTTGTATTTCGTCTGCTCATTCGAACGATTCTTGAACGTTGGATTCACTATCTTCATAAAGATTCTGCATTTTCTTGAATAAAACAATTGAAAAGACGTAAAATATTATATTATAAAGTAGAAGGAAAATGACTTGATTAGTTTGTCTGATTCTTTCCACAAATATTTTGTTTGAATAAGAAGTGAGGTGATCATGAATAAAAATAAATGATTTATTTTTATAAACAATACTACATCTGATCAAATATAAGTTTGAAATAGGATCTCAATTAGATAATATAACTGGTTTGTGGTATTTTTTACTATTTCTTTAATTTATGGAAGTAAAACACACAAAAAACAGTCCGTCTTCATGTTTGAATTAATATTCAAAAAATAAAAGCAGGACTTATTATCTCTTTTAAAACTGTGATTTCAACCTATCGTCGTAAACAAAAGTTATGCCAAGTTTTAACGAAATTTTCAAGCTGTTTTTACGATATAAACTCCTGATTTGTTATAAAATCACAAATCAACAACTAGTAGCTCTAACTGTATTTCTTATTCAATAATCACAGTTTTTGAAAATCTGGAGCCAAGCTTACCATGTTCAATCGTTGTGAGTTCAATTAATTTCTTGAATATTTCGATCGATACATAGTTTTAAGTTTGATAATGAGAGAATCCTTCTCTAAACTTTCAGAAATTATCTATGCTATTCATGTGAAGGTGATTCTGATGTGCTGGCGATAATTTTTGAATTTTTAGTCATTTTAATTAGGCAGGGAAATGTGAAAGCAGTATACACACATCAAACGATTTCGAAATTATCACTTTTTGTCAGAAATTATTAAATTTTGGATGGATTTTACAACTAACCTAGACATCCACGTGGTTTTAATAAGAAGAACGCTTCCATATGACACGTGACAATAAGATTGTATACTTTTTTCATAACCACAAAATATGTTGCATCGATTGATCCGTAGGATATAATCAATCAAATAAACACGCCATCATACAATATGTGTGGAATATCAGATTTTTAACAATAAATTTATGACCTACATTGAAATTCAGAAGAGTATTATCAGATTTTGTGAATGTATTGAACGGTTTGATCTAAAATGCCTGATGGTTCTTTACAAACGTTATTTTTAACACTCCAAATAGAAATAGACTTTATTTAAAGAGTTTAGAACCAAGTTCGTCATCCCAACAAACTAATAGTTAATCTCAAATTTGATCTTCTCTGTTCAGGCGCTGTAGAAATAAGCAAAAACACAAAACCCTCGTATTTTCACCCTCAAAAGACCAAATATGTCGTTGGTATTTGCACCAATGGGATGTACCTTATTGGAAGTGAACCCATGCTGCGTGGAGGAATCAAATATCTAACTTTTTAAACCGTTCCTACAAAATTTGATTACAGTTATTGTCTTTTAGTAAACACATTTTTTTCAAACTGTCATGCATTTTAGTCCAAACCGTCCTATATTTATCAAAACCCAGTATTTTGGGTATCATCATATCTGGTGGTATTCCAATGGAATACAACCAAAGATTTCGCGATCAACGCCACATAACTTGAAATTATTAATAGAATAATTTGTAAAAATGGGAATTATATGACTGTGTTGACGTCTTTATCTCTGTTTTTTTGAGAGTTGCTATGGCTTTGCGTCGGCAGTATAGTGTGGATCAGGCAAAGATTTTGAATGCACATCGAAACTGAGTTTACCAATAAATCCACTACACACAGCCATTTCTCTGGTTTTATAACTTGGTTACATAGAATTTGGTAAATCAGCGCGGATACAGGTGTGCCCAGTATCGAGTTTTACAAACTTCTATTTTGTGGAATTCACAATTGGTTCTGACACGTGAAACAAACTAGCCAACATTCGAGCGACTCGCTGACGTTGCTTCTATTATA
>JWZT01005339.1:1021895-1034285 GCA_000827895.1 Thelohanellus kitauei
CGAACAAAAGTTAAACACTTCATTCGTTTCAATTAAATTTCATGTGAGAAATTTATAAAATAGCTCAATATTCAGATCTTTCAAAAAGTAATCAAAAAATGTCAGGTATCTCTAAAATTGATGATAAATTCTATTCTTGATACGGTTTTAATAGGTGATTTCATGTTTATCAGCTGTAAAAAGGGCTTTATCTGTGATATCTGATGTATTCACCGAGTATCTATTTTGCAACATAGCTAGTACTCCTTAAGACAAGACCGTTAACAGCTATCAATTTGCATGACTGAGAAAGCTAAAATATAGAATTCAACTCTCTTGGTTCATCGATAAACATGAGAGGTTATTTAAAGATTGAGTGCCGAATTCTGACGAATTACCCAAGAGATTTTCTGGTACTTTTACTCAATTTCATGTTCAATCGGAAACAATGATGGACGATCAAGTTTTTGGAAAACTGCTTATCAAGATAATCTATTTTGATTTTTTTCTATCTTGAAGATTCAACTCCATGATGTAGATTATTTCAAAATAAAAACAGTAGAATGCAGCTGTTATTTTCTTGTGTCGTATAGAGGCCCATTATTTAAAGGTATTTATAAATCTTATCCCTAAAATCAAACTTATTTTCGGGTCGTTTATAATGTTTTACCATGCCTTGAAATATATCTTGATTAAGTTATCAGCATTTCAAGTAATCTCTAAGTTAAGAGGAATGCAACCAGCAAAACTGGTAGGGTACGACATTAGGAGTTGTAATTTAGGTTTGTTAAGAGTGATGTAATTGCAGAACCTCATAAAAATATGGTATGACAAAATTTGAACAGGTTAACCTTTCGTACTATGAGTTTTAAAAATTACTAGACGTTTAAATAGTTTTAAAACATAAAATCCTGAACTATGTGACTCTTCTTAATGCATCAATAAGTATTGAAAAACGACTGCGTTAAAATTCTTTTTTTTTTGGTTGAGTGCCAATTTTGAACACTTTTTTTACAAAGCATATAACTGCATTATTCCCCAAACCACAATCTCAAAATAATTTGGCAGGCTTCTGAGTATCAAGCTTACTCTTTCCTTAAACTATAATTTCATCGTGACGTAAATCAACTCTCGGGCAAGCAATTCAGTGATTTCCAAGAATAAGAATTTTACTCATCTCAAAGAAATAATATTGACACAAACGTACGTCTGGTTGTCATTGGCGTTGATCATCCGAGTACATTAATATGTTTATGATATTTCAAAAACGACGGGATCTTACTCTTTTTGTTTGAAAGAATTTATGTTTTTCGTCTGTAACAGCAGAAGAGATTCGTGATTGACTTACTTGTCTGTGGTTCCAGCGGAATGCATCAATACTCACAAATAATAATGTTAAAATTGTCATGTAAACCAAAAATAACAATAACATGAAAGAAAGAAAGATTTCGATGATTCACTGTAGACTTATCAATTAAAGACATTTATTGGATCGAAATTTAGATCAGAAAAACGTATTATCCGTTTGTGATTTTGATAATAAACTTTTATTAACTTGGGATTTGGTTGTTTGGAGTAAATTTCTATAGCATATTCGTCACGAAAGACTTAAATAAAACAATAAAATGTCATACAAATAGCATTTTTCAACATAAATCAATATATTACAACAAGAAAACTGATACTTTAAATTACTACCACAAAATTGAGTTATTAAAAAAAAAGTCTTGTCAATTCTATCGATAATTTCCAAAATAGGGGATAAATACCACACGAAAAAAATAAAGGGAAATCAGATATCATGCCTCTTTGCACGGAACAGTTTGAATAACTTATATAAACCCATCTCATATCAAATAAACCGTTGTCTCTTAATTTTTAGAAACTAAAAACACTGCCCAGAATATTGTTGGGTTTCTATGTTCAACGCAGTCAGTTTACTAGTGATTATTTAAAGAATTGCGTTTTTAAACTTACATCAGCATATTGGATCCATGTAATGGAGCGGAAATCTTTCCAAAATTCTGATTTGCAGTTAATATAATGTGCCGAAAGAAAACTAAAGTCTCGGTCAGTAAAATAAACGTAAATTAAACAAGATAAACTATTTCCATCGTTCTATGGCTAATTCTGCAACATTAAACGTTGCAATGCTATTCTCCTTGGTGTAAAATTTCTTGATCTCAGGGCACGATCAAGGGTTTGATATTAGATCGTTTAGCCCTTGTCCGTTTTTAATCAATTTGGTTTCTTTGAATTCATCAAAGTAGTGGGTCAAAGACGACTACGGTTCCAGGTTCATCTAAGAGGCTGTATTAACAGGAAACCAACTGGTTGTTGATTATTTTCAAACATTTAGCCCTGTGCTTTTTCTTTAAGTTTTAATACTCTTAAACATCAAAAAAATTTATTATTCGTAAAATTAAAATATAAAAATATTTGTTTTATTTTTTCTCTTATTTTCTCTTTGTCTGTTGACGCAAAATACATTATGAATTTGATTCAGGCATTTCAAGATTTAAATTGGTGAATTCTGATCACTTCATCCTAAAATCGGTTATTTTTGATTTCGTAAAGGTACCAGTATCTGTGTGTGGAAGGAAGTTTATTTTAATCCATGTAAATAGATGATTCATCGTAAAATACCCAGACAAAATATAAACCCATTATTTTGAATGAAATATTCGACACTAGTTTATCCAAATGAATTCGAGAATCAAGTTTATCGTTTTTCTTGACTATAAAGTCCTGTTATTATGCAGTGTCTCAAAAAGGTATTTACACTATAAATTGATGGACCAAGTATGAGATAAATGTTATGAAATTTTACAATTGTGTTAAGTTTCTAATCAGACCAATTCAGCCGGGTTGGTTCGAGTAAGGATAAGGTTTATAATACAACAAAAAGTTAACAATTTACATCTTGTCTTCTACTCAAATAATATACTATGGGTTTCGTTAAAAAGGCTCAAAGTGACTCCACATCTAATGACTTTAACATGTTAAATAATACGAAATTTCGCCCGCCAAATTTTTTGAACAAAGACCTTTGATATGTGGTGATGTTTTTTAGATTTTCGTCAAGGTTTGATGGGTGATTTCCATCAATGCGTTAGTTAGCCTCTGAGTCGGGTCTAGAGAAATTAGTTGAATTTTTATTCATTTACAAAAATCTCTCAGTTAATAAACTGACCCTTATTGAGTTAAATACATAATTCCTTTCATTTGTTGAAACTGGTGAAGAAATCCAAGCAATAAAATGTGTCTGGTGTAACCCTTGTGTTTCTTGGGTTTACCAATGCAGAGTGGACAGATTTTAAAGGATAAACAAAGAACAAAAATATGCTACAAGTATGGCTATTTTACAAGTTATTCCAGAATTCGTTTTTGGGTGTTCTTGTAAAGTGTGCATATCGAACATATAGCATTGAAACAATATATTAGAGAACCTTAAATCGTTAAATGGATTTAAAATTTAATAAACCACTAATTAAATATGAGGATGATCGGCTTATTTGTTCTGAGGACAATTCAGGATCTTGAGGGAGATTGGTAAAATTTGTTCTATGTTAAAACCAGAAAAAAGGCTTCCAATTTTTAATCGTTAAAATAAAAAAGGATGATATGCAATGTTACATTAAGAAACACGTTTTCATAACTTAATACGAAATCCCAAGAATACACGTCATCACATAATAAAATTTACTTTGGAATACCATACTTTGAACAAGCTAAGTTAAGACTGTCGAAAAACATATTATTCCAGATTCAATCTATTTCAATATTTTAAACGAGTCGAAAACTAATTCAAACCACGCTCGTGGCAAAGTACAAGCATCCCAATTATTTCCAATTCATATGCAACCCTTTCAGTGGTTAGTTTGGTTCCAGAAATTGATTATTCTCAGCAAAATGTTGTCCGAACTTGGTGGTCTGTATATCCTTATTATAAGCTTGACTTTTCAAGCAATCTTTTGAAATAGTTCAGCAATCATATTCGAAATCCGAACGTATGTCTCGGATTGAAACATCAGTTGTCATACAATTGCTGGGATTTTCATCTGTAGGTTGATAATCATCTCGCAGTTCATTGGATTATCGTAACTAGTAAGAATTTACTATCTTGGGGTGAAAATGCAAGAGCCCGAAGAGTTCACTTAAGCTACTTTGAAAAACACGTAATCAGACAAATAAGCATTAATTATTTGCATCTGGGAAACAAAAATAATGCCTTCCTTCAGGTTTATTTGCATGTTGATAAATATAAGGAAACGGGTTACAGACTAAATATAGAATTCTAAAATCGGTCACAATAAATCGACGTAACATCCTGTCATATTTTAAATAACGCAGAGGCAGCATGGAATAGTGGTGTTTCGGAGTGATTACGCACGCGCACAGCGTAAACAATGGTTAAGCTAACTCGTGAAATGGTGAACAAGAGCCCCCAATACAGGAATCCGTTAAAAGACCGCGAAATTGATTTACGAGGCAACAAAATTACGATTTTGGAAAACCTCGGAGTTACAAAAGTATTACGAATCTAACCTTAGGACCAATTCGATTCAATCGACCTATCTGACAACGATTTGAAGAAACTTGATGGATTTCCGGTTTTAAAACATTTAAAATTATTGATGGTTTGTAACAACCACGTATCGTATTGATTTTGTAACCGCAGACGAGTTGCACAAGATTTAGCTAATTTTTTGCCAAACCTACAAAGACTTGTGCTGACTAATAATAACATATCAGAACTCGTAAGTACCTTTTGACTCAGGCTGATTTGTTACCCATAACCAAAATGAAATCACTGCAAGCGCTGACGTATACTTTTTCTGAAACAAGATTGTTGAGGAATCCTGTCGCGAATAATCCGAGCTATAGAAGTTTTTTGATCTTCCACATGCCATATTTGAAATATTTGGATGGTCAGAAAGTGATGCCACTAGAAATATACGAGTCCACTATCAAGTTTGACGGTATCGCCGGGTTTAAGTTGATGAAGGAACTCATCGAAACACGAACAAGGTACGGTATGCTCTAACCAGATCAAAAATAAGGTTCGATCAAAATACGGACAATCCAGAAACCGATCAAAGCCAACCGCATGTTGGTCAACGAACAATGGCGATTAAGGTGTTGTTATATAATCACGTAGAACGCTATTCAGAACGTAAAAACTTATGAGGAAGCGAAACGTTTGGAGAATTCACTCAAATCTGGAGATGTTCCGGTTAGAAAATAAAACTATATTTATAGTTTATACATAATTTTCTGTACATCATATTCAACGATCTCTCTTGTTTCTGAATTACCGTGAATGTTTACTTCGGTATACTTATACTCTTAATGTTTCGGTTGTCTTTTAGTGCTTCTGCCCAAGGATCCTCAACGTGCTTCTCTTCTTCTTCAATGTCATTTTCCTGATATTTTTCTAATTCTTCAAATCCTTTTTCTTTCACTGAATCAAAGCAGGCCACTGTTTTTTTCAAAATTTTATTTATCATCGATAGTATCTGGTTTTGTGGCAAGTCCATCTCTTTCTGAAATTCTCCATTAACCTCACCTCAATAGAAGCTAAAGACCTGTGTTGCAAGCCGAGAGCCAATATGACTGCCAATTGTGTCCAATTGACCTGAGTATCTTTAATTCGATGGGTTAACCATAAAAAGGCGACTGTTTAGATAATTTCATACTTTTAGGAATAAGATCAGTGATTAAGAAGAGATCGATCGTGTTATTGGTGTAATTAGTTAGCCTTTTTAAATCATGAGAAGAAAATAGGTAATTTAATTCGGTTGCATGAATTTCTGTAAAATAAAATGCAAACCTTTGTATTCAACGCGTACCAAATCATGATACGTTAAACTCAACGCTAGAGATGGTGATAAGCTTTTGAAGCAATAGCTTAGTAAAGAAAGGAATCTCGATCGGAAATCGTTGTAGTAATTTACGACCCATGTGTTTCCATCGGGATCTCTTGAATCCATCAATTTTATCATGATAGCCGAGTGCTCACCTGTTAGCTCGTTGGGAGTTTGGCGGATGTATAAAGGAATAAAACCGATGCGTTTCCAGAATTTAAGCAATCTAGGAGCTATCCCGTATGAAACACCAATGTAGTCTACATACTCAGCTTTTCGATCACTTATTTTTTCTAATAACGGAGGTAATTTCACTCTTGGAACCATCTCATCAGAAGAAAGAGTATCAGAGTTATTTTTTCCTGAGTTTTCAACACTACCTTCTTTGTTCGTATCATTCACGTCAAGATTAGGTGTATGAATTTCATTGCTTGTGATTTCGGCACTTGGTTGAGTGTTAAAATAACTTATAAGAAGCTCCATGGCCCTGGTCCCATAACCCATCGACATATAATCAGGATGTGTCGCAATTCTAACGACCCGCACGCCACGGAGGCGCCCAAAGTTCTCTTCACAAAATTGCTGACTAATAATCCAAGGAATAAGGTTACCTACGCCCCTTTCCCCTCGACCCAGGTAATCACGCAACGTGTCCTCGGAGATACCTCCTTCGAAAGAGATCTGAATTGCACAAAGAATGTCAGGAACGATTTTTGCACTATGAGAAGGGAGCAATACAAACACATGGTGTGAAGGTGCATCCGCCATCATCTGAAGGTCATTCGGCGAGTTTTTATAGTGAGAACTAACAAAGAGTGATGTTAATTTTTGCAAAAAGTTTTCAGCCGCTTTGTGGTAAGAAAAGAGAGTATCTCGATTCACGTAATAAAGACAGCAATCAACAGGGGAGGAAAGTGTTTGAGCTTCAATTTTAGGCACATTCAGCTCATCCATACATAATAATCGATTCAACCAAGCCTCAACTGGATCTCCTTCAGCATACCGAATGGACTCTATCAGAGAAAACTCAGATAATGGGTGCCGGGTGGCAATAGGTAACTTACGAGAACTAAATGAACCTTCTCGAAGTTCTTTTATTAACTTTAACGAGAGTGAACGGCCGGTCCCCTCATAGCCATTCACAGTCGATGAAATGAAAAGTATATGGGGTCCAACTAATTTTTTGACCAACGGCAGAGGTATCGCAGCAGCCTCATCACATACAATCAACTCGGCATTATAAGCACTTTCGTATGAGTTGGGATCCAAATATTGAACATTTTGTCGATGGCTTTTAGTGATTTTGATTGAGGTAATGAGTTTTTGATTATCGTGTGAACTTTTTTGGATTTCATAATCAGTTTTTTCGTTATATCCTAGCTTTTGGAGCCCAGTAATTACGAATTCAAAAAATGTGATCAAATTTTCAGGCGAAGGCGCTACCACGTATATGTTCGAAGTACCCAAGGATATAGCCCCAGATATAATCAATCCAAGGGTAGCCGATTTTCCACGCCCTCTAGAGGCAGTTATAGCGATAACCGAACGTGAATCTGGTTTCGATACCTGCTCAAATGATTTACAAAGCACTTTAGCTTGACAATAGGTTTTGCAAAGTGCTACAAGGGTGCCAACAGGCTGAATGTCCGAAAAAGAATGGACCAATTTTTTCAATTCTATTTCGTTAGCCGTAAGACTATCATGGCATCGTTTTGGAGACGGTTCAATTGTGAGATTATTAGAAAATATGGGTAGAACCCTCAGTTGATCATCCAAAACTAGGCAATTTGTGCAATCATTCAAAGATAGAATAAATCGTTCATTGAACCTGCATGTGCTATGTGGATCATCGGATATACGGTGTCTGGCATGAGCGTCCATGGTCATCGTGTACAGTTGCCGCAGGCTTTGAATTGTAGAGAGAACGATACACACAACACCACCCCCTTCGACAGTTTCAATAGTACGAGCCATGATATTTGGAGTCAGTGCCTCAAAGTCCTGCAATACAAGCATCCCAAATGTGTTTCCAAGAATCTTTTTCGAGTCTTTGTAGAAGGTAAAACGTATTTTTGATGAACATATAAACGAATCGAACATGTTTTGGGTATCCTCACACACTCCATGTGATAATTTACGTTTCAATTTCTTCAACCTTTTCTCCCGGTTGCAACTGAAATTCAATTCATTTTTGTAGCACCACAGCACTGTGGGACGGGCTTTAATCTGTGATTTTGTCAGAATGTTGTATATAGTAGCCACTTGTTCTTGAGCGTTTTCTCCAACTATTATAAACAACGATCTGTGGAGATTCGTCACACCATTCTCAATGAGAACTCGGATTCTTGAGTCAATCTTCTTAAACCCCATGTTTTGGCAAGCCTGCGCACAACAAACACGAGATTCAACCAGCTACGAGTTGCATGCTGATCGAATTTCAATCAAAAACATAAATTTTGTTGCTTGTTCCAAAGGAAACTACTAGTGTTTATCAGGTAATTTCTTCGGAAAAATTTTCTCAGTTGTGTTGCCAAATACAGTTGGTTAGATAGATCGAAATAAGATCACATCTATACTTTTCGTAAAACCGCATTTTCTTGAGTGGCATTCAGGCATGGTTTTTTATATCAATATTTCTGAATTCTCTACATCAATCGTCATTTCTGAGTTGTTCGAAGTCGCGTAATGATAAAGTAGGGCCATCAACCTGTTGAACGGGTTCTTTTATGTATTATAAGACGGTCTTAAGGCTTCAAATATTTTTGTTATGTGGGTTGAATTTATCGAAATCAAATGTGTAAAATAACAAACTCCTCATATCGATAATGTTCCTGTAATGAAGCGAATTTCCTCCATGCTTCCATTCCAGCAAATCTTACACAAGTATGAACTTGTTAACGGTGCTCTGAGAAGACAACCGTTGCTTCCTACTGCCAAAATATGTAAACACCTTTTTAATCAGAGGTAAGTATTGGATTAATAGCATTTCGACATGACAAGAATCGCCACCTGAAAGTTGTGGCTGGATTTTTTCATACATTTTGAAGCATAATGTTTTGACGTCACGAACGAAAAACTCAAAGTAAATCCCACAATAAGCCTCTGTGGGAACGTGGCACCTTATGTTGATTGTTTGCGATAGTCGTTTAAAACATTTGGGACTTATTAGTTGTGTTCGAATCCAGTAGTTTTACCACCTGGTATGCCAGAATGAAGCCCAAGTTATAGTTTAATTCAAAGCCAAGAGAACTGCAAAGTTGAAAATATGGTTCTTGAGATGGTCTTCTTGCGAAAAACTCGCCTACCTGGCAAAATCATGATGATGAATAAGAAAATTCAATTGATGTGTAGGAGACGCAAGAACCAGAGATATGGAACACATTTGGAATGATCTGAGATTACTGAGAAATCTTCAAAACGTATAATTCTTGGCACATTCGATACAAGGATCGGTGTATCTTGTCACGTTTATTGGGCTATTTACTCCTTCGAGCACTAAACATACATAACCACGTTATCTCTTAGTTTTGATTCCATTCAAGCAGTTGATAAGATTTAAGCATAGATAGATGAATAAAATCTATCATTCGTGATGTTAAGAATCTGATGAATTACACGTCTGAGGCATTAATCAGAACATCGCGAGAAAAAATTTTTTGCACCGTTCTTTCTCTAATCATCCCAAATAAAATAGCACTGTATGTTACCTATGAATAGAAATAAGATCAAACTGCCGTTCGTTAGATGCACACTAGCTAATTTAGTTTCATTCAGGATTGGCTTCGGTATTATCAGTGTACGTAACATAAAGAGCATCAATTAGTGCTCAAGAGCATGATTATTTGGAAATTCAAACAGGTAGATCGATTATAATGGTCGATACTCTGGATTTTAAAATTGCCTTATTCGCACAATGATAAACCTAAACTAGAAAACAAGTGTGAGTTTATATACGTGAATATTTCAAGAATATAATCACTACAGCCACCGAAGATGTTTTCCCGGTTTTCGCTTCACCTTTTGCAATATGCTAGAATGTTAGTCTTTAAATGGACCTTTTTTTCTGAGATATAAAAGAGCTAATTTATAATTAAAAATTGCATCATGTCGAAACTTGAGTTCATTTTTCAAGATTTTAATGCCATTCAGATATCTGCTTAAATTATTCGCGAATACTGTTGAAAAAGATTGAAATCTCATACTCAATAAACATTAGGTAAGAATTCTTACAGGTCTCTGGTAAATCAACAGTCAGCAGAAGGCATGGCTTTTCTACAACTTGTGTATTCAAATATATTGGTAAGCATACACACCAGCATCAACAGGTCAGTTATCGAAACTCGTTTACAGAGAGCATTTTGAGTTCTGTGTGAGCAGAATTAACGTTTGGTATAATACATAACATTTTTAGCCCTCAAAAATTGCCATCTTGTAATCTGTTTCAGCATCCCAAATGGAAAAGAAGTGGTACATCATTGAGGTATGTTTCGATTCTTTGACCAATTAGAGTTAAGATCAAATGCCGTGTTTTTGAGAATTAACAAACCCATTCAGTTGGAATAAAAATATTGATTTCATAAAATGATGTGATTTCTATACCAAAACTATTGAGATACTTATTCCTGCTTTTTCATGCTTCCGAAAAGTAAATTAAACTATTTCTGGATCAATTACCAAATGAGAAAAAATTGTCAAATATAACGAGACAGAAACAACTTATTGACCATAATTAGACATATAAGATGTCGATATATCTTGAAATTTATTCAAAACTTATTATGTTTGGGAGTTACTGAAATAATATTTATTTAAACCATTTCCCGCCCAAAAAGGCCGACTTTTCTGATGATGACATTCAAATATTCTGACGCTGAATCTATTACAATCAGTAAATGATAAATTTAAGAAATATTCTCACTGTTAGGCTGTATCAAATGTCAACAAACGACTGCCCATACTCGACTCGTGAATTCGAATGAATATTCACACAAACCACCCTTAAGGATAGAATCTTTATAAATTTAAATTTAATTTTTATAATTAATTCAATATAGGAATCTTTGAATGCTATCATCAGAAAGTCAGCCTTTTTACACAGGAAATGGTGTATCAGACATAGAATTGCAGCTGTTGGCCAAAAAGGTTGAGGTGATAAAATTTTTACTAATCTAATGGAAGGTAATCAAAATCTTACACTTACTTTTATTTTTGAAAATATAGCTATTGACCTAGAAGCATAAGCATACATAGGTTATCGATTTTTTTACCTCGCTAAAAATTTGTTGAGTGGGTAATAACTTTTCTGCACATAAACGATTCCACAGCAGTAGAAGGTTAATTTAGATATTTAACCATCTGAATTTAACATATCACCTCCGAGCATTGTTTGGATTTAAATTAAAAGAATTATATTTTTCTAATATATTTTATAAACCTTCAAACAACGGTAGGGTTTCTGTGTTCACTTTACATCCATATGTGTGCTTGTAAATTTGTTAATTGCCTTCACTAAAGATCAAAATTTTTCTTCAAGGATCATCATACCATTTAACTTGGTACCTTTACATTTATTTCAATATTCTTACCATTTTGACGGAAAAATTTACATTTTTAAAATGCGAGAAGTTATTCCTCAGTTCTTTTTATCAAGGTACAGTCAACCAAAATACTTTAAGACATGGAAGACATCAGTAGTTGTATGAGAATGTATTTTTAAACGTGCTGTTTATGAATTGTGAAACAGTTCGCAACTAATTTCCTCATATGTTTGGTTTTATGAAATCACCAAATCTAATTTGCAAGATATAAGTTAATTATGATAAACTCAAGAAAAATTTAGAGAAGCCGAATCTAAAAATAAAGCAAACAGACTAGTTTTACATATGCCTAGTGTTATATTTAGCGTGTTGTCATTTTTTTTGATTATTTAAAAACTTCTTAAAATGTTCACAATAAGACAACCTTGGTATTATGAGTAGTTCATGGTCGGGTTTTAAACAATTTTCTTCAAAATACAAAACTGACTAGCTATTTATTTCACTTTCTGTTGTATTTAAATCAAGCGAATTCCAAATCTGTTCGACAAATGATAGATTCCATTTCAAAACAAATTTATTCCAGGAAAATCTTTATTTTAACTCAACCTTAAAAAATGGAATCATGATAATTGCGCACATAGACAAATGCGCACATAGATTATTGCGCACATGGACAATTGCGCACATAGACAATAGCGCACATCAACAAATGAGCATAGTCTACCACGGGTCTTAATATAAAATTGTGAAAGTTCTCAGATATTTTTGGTTACCTCTGAATAAAGTGCATTTTTTAATATATAAGGACGTTAATTCGAAACTTGATTTACATGTTAATTCAAAAAAAATGAATTGAATTCAGTTTGAAATTTAACAGTAAGAATCGATTATATTCACATATAGTTTAACTTCCATTTTTAAAATTGATATAAATTCAGAATTTTCAAATCATAACCACTGAGAAAGGGAAACCTAATTGTATATTGGCCGGTTATTCTTAAGGATTG
>JWZT01005339.1:1072696-1088272 GCA_000827895.1 Thelohanellus kitauei
TAAATCTAAATTGTCATTACGAGCAAGGGGACTCCAACATTCTAATGTAGTTTTTTGAGTATGAAATGAGAGTAAAATTTGTGCGATTATTAGATATCTGAACGTTGCCCCAAAATTCTAACAGCCACCCATACGTATGCTAAAAGTTTAGAACAAAACTCAATCTCAAAAATGTGTGTAATCAAGACCAAACCCCCAATTCAGCGGATAGTGGCAAACTTAAAATTTCCAACTTTTCCCTTTTATCCAACCCAAAATTTAAGTTTTAACTGTGCTAAAATGAAATTTTAATTACCAAAACTAAATTAAATTAAGAAAGGACGAAATAGACCTGAAAGACATGTATGTTAAAGGTCATAGGGCAACGAATTTATAGTAAACTAAACAATTTTGTTCCTTTTTATTCGATTCTATTATTTCCGAAATTTTTATTCCACCAGATTGAATTGCAAAAATACCAAATTGAAGTTTAAACCCTGTATAGACAGGTTAAAAGTGAAAATGCATGTAGGGTAATATTTATCATATTCAAAAAGATTTATAGAAGCCTACAGGGTTTTCAGGTCTATTTTTCTTTTTATAAATTCGTCTGTTATTAGTTTAGTTTAGTTTTACAATGAAAATTTCACTTTGAAAGGATACAGACCAGCCTTTTGAATTAGAAAAAAATTATGAATATTCCAAAAATTTGAAAAAGTTTCAAATGTTAAGCATTGCTTAAACTGAGGGAACTTCTTTTATCGATACAGTTACAGAGTTTTAGTGCTTATTTCAGCCTTCTATAACTTTGATTGGCTGTACAATACCATAAAGTGATGGATGAGCATAAAACTCCAAATTAAAAACTTATAAAGAATGAGATGAGTGAGAATTTGATCATATATATTTCCATTAGTTTAAACAACATCCAACTTAAAATTTTCAATTTTATTTTACATCCAAAATGTTGATTTTTGTCGCGTATAAATGAAATTGAAATGGTAAAACAACAAACTAAATTATAAAATAGACGAAATTAAAATGACAAAGAATGATATATACCTGAAACCCCTGTATTTAAAGCTGTTGACTATTCAAAGATACCAAGAAATTATATTCAAAATAAGCGGGACTTGATTTAATATCTGCGAACGAGATGAAGTACCAGATATTTGATACGATTACTCGAAATCTAGCACTTATGACAAACGATGCTTTTAAAAACTCTGATACGGCGATAATAGGTCGATGATGACGCAGATGAATTTTACAAACACTTTAAGATAAACATTGAGTCTACCATTTCATGAGGAATTTCAAAATTGTCCAGATGATGAAAACATATTTATACAAGTTTACAAGTTTTCGAAAATTGTTGAATAAAAATTTAAAAGGCTTAAAACAAGCAGAAGGCACATGATATGCCCCATTCCAATAAAATTCACTACTTTTATCTACCAAAAATCTAATATAAATATCAGAATTCACACTTCAGAAATAAAGGATTGTAAACAGTGGTGGTCTGATGTACATGCACAGCGATTTACCTGATATATGTCATATCATTCGTAACCATTAATAATCGATATCTGACCTCCGGAAGTAGAGTGTAAAATACGAGTGGTATATTATTTATAGGAGTAGGTCAATACATCTACAGTCAAATCCGGTTAAGTGCACAGCCTCGGGACCGGGAAAAACATGCACTTAATCGGACTGTGCAGATATCCGGAGTAAATATACAGAGCCACATAAAAACGGGATCAAAATATTTGGGTGTAATTAAACGGAGTGTGTGCTTAACCGGAGTTGACTGTACAATGAAAAAATTTTGGCATACCAAAAAAAATAGGTCAGGGAGGACGGCCATTGGATTTTAATAATGGGTTGAATGGTTACAGAGTAAACTTTGGGGTATTTAGGTAAATTTGTTGATTAATAACACTTACATCAAGATTTTGTGTGCATCTATCTTGTCCGGTACATGTTTCATTGCACAATATCTCACAGTTTTTTCCAGTTGATATATTCCGAAAGCAATCACAATACACAAAAGTGTCAAATTTATAACATTTTCCTTAGTGATTAATAATGATCGAATACCTCTATCGTGACAATGTTCTTTTGGGTCACAAGTTGTTGAAGCACAGAATTCACGAGGATTACCTGAGAATTACAATATACTCACCGAACATAAAATCCTCTTCATCGATATGACATTTATCGAATTCGCAAAAATCACCCACCCATGGATCATCACAAACACAGTATTTCGAGGAATCCAATTTCTGAGATCAGTCACGGTATTACTTCGAAGCATTGGCCATGGTTATGGCAAGTGGCGTTGTCACATGGGGTATCGGCTGAAATTAGAATTGAGGGTACGATCAATTGTACAAACGTTCAAGCATCTTAATTCCCCAGAGAAGAAATCAGTAGTAATGTATTCGTTTTCTATAAATTCGAACTGACAATTGTATCCAGTATAGCCATTGCACATGAATCTGAATCATAGTTAAACCGTACGCTATTTCGAATTCCACTGTATAACCCCTAACTGTTCGTGAATAACTCCATTTGTCGTTAGGAATGACAAACAACGGCGACCAAAAGTTAATAAATACAGGTTGTTGGCTTGAGTCAGATATAGAAACGTAAAATACAACAATAGAATTTTCCTAGGTGTAAAATAATTAGTGAAACCTTGAACACTTTTTCAGATAATGTTCTGGTATTTTTTATCGTAGTCTCTTCAGAAAAAGAGGCTACTTTATTTGTATGAGCCTTTGAAAATATCGAAGTTTCATTTATTTGGCACTCAACCGAGTACGAGAATCTCTATCCATGAAAAATGGAGACATACCTCACTGGAATTCGATGATGCTCGAACAGTAACCACTGCTTTTCGACTTTTCTCAGATTGTTTTCCGAATATTGAACCATCTATATCGTGTTTTTCGCCATTAATATGAATTGTCTTCTTGGTGTTTAAATACAAGAAAAAGAATAGAATCGAGGAGCAACATCTCACAAGAATCATACCTGATATGCAATAAAGGATTGAATGGTTCGCTTTTATTTTGCATCTCAGTCAAGCCATTTATTTGCACTAGTTCAAACAATCATGCTTCGAATGAGATGTGACCACGATTCCCTCCTGATCAATTGCTGTTTTGATCGTAGTTCAAAGTTTCCCATATACTTCTCTGTTTCCTCAGGTCGATCTCCCACTCCAGAACAATCTGAGTCTCGTGATAAAGTGTTTACAAAGATTATTTTGAATATATTAGCTAATAATATTAGAAATTTGTTCGAATAACACCAAAGTTAGCAGTATCTTAAATCTCCTACGATTTAATTAAAATTTTTCCATTTTTGTAAATTATAATTATACGCATCTAAAATTTTGTGTGATCCATTTTTTTTTAACGTTCCCAAACATCGATAGCAAACAGTATTCAGAGATATGAGTATTTCTAGTGCTTACTGTATTTGATTTTTGGTTTTTTATTCATATTACCACGGTTATGAGCTCCAAGTAAATGAGTCTTGTTTGGGTTAATTTTATGGTCATTTTGATTGCTTGTGGTTCTGTTCTCGAAGTTTGTTTGCTGAGATTTCATCCTATTCCATGGTTGAACGATGTTTCATGAATCTATAATATTTGAATCCGATTTTCATAACCATCGATTAGAACTAAAAAGTAATGAGTAATTTGGTTCAAAGGTTAACTACGACAGAAATGATCACAATGTGTTATTTGGAATTCTTGAGCTCTTTTTTTACCGATAAACTTTTTGGTTTATCTGTTTTAATAAGTCGTGATTGTAATGGGCACAATGACAAGTGCGCTATAAACCATCTTCAGTGTACATTCTTGGTTTCCGGCTCATGAATTTTCAACACTGTAATACGTTTATAAATCTTAATAATTCGATAGTGTTCAACAATAAAATTGTCTAAGTCCAACTACAGATACATTCTCATCCGTATTTCTCATCGTATTTTATCGGGCTGTTTTCAGTTTGCTTAGATGATATCAAATTACATATCAACCATCTCCTATTTTTAATTATTTGGTTGCTTCATCTTGGTTTAGTTGAGAAAGATGCAAAGAAGAAACTACTTAAACGAGAAATAGTCGATATGGCATAAATCTACAAGTGCCACAAAGAGCCAAAGGACGAATTTGTAAATTAGGAGCAGATAAAGTCAGTATGGGATTATCGGTAATTTAAGCTTGATCATTTCAAAAAATTTTGAGCATCCTAGTTCATTAGTTTTTAATATAATTAAAAATATTTAAAACTGTAAATTTATTCAAAAAGAGTGGCTATTTTGACTAATGGGGGGAAATGGGGAGTGAAAGAATTCGAAAATCCTGCAGCATGTTCATTATCTACTCCGTCGTAAGTCATTGCTTTTGTAATTAAGACTATTCCATTAAAAGTGTTTGAACTAATCCAATAAGAGTCTAGTTTGAAAATTAATAGACTTTACAGATATAGACCTTTGGACCCCAAACCAGATAGTGGAAGAGGGTATTTACTACTAAGAAATTGACGCCAAGTGATTGAGTTGTTATAACTTTCGTTTCTTGAATGACAATGCTGGTTTCGTTATCTTGAAGAAGGTATTTGGAGAATGAACCAAAATTAGAGGCCCACGAGTTGGGCTATAAAAGTGTAAATAAATTTCCAGTTAGAGAAACCTGAATAAACTTGATTTTCTTAAATATTAAGAATTCCAAAGAAAGACAACCGTAACCATGAGAAAATCTTAAAATGGTAAAAAATAGGTCTCAAGGTTTTTTTCAGTCAAGTTCACTGAACAGATGAGCTGTGGTTCTTAGGACCATAGGACCTTAAAATCGATGTACGCGAAGATTATTTAACTGATGAAATTCTGGAAAAGGTTCAGTTGCATGAAGTAAGTGAACTTGAAGTTAGACTACTATCTTTCCATTATGACAAATATCTCATTGTTTCACGGTGACAATGCATTCTAGTTTCATTAATTCAACCTATTCAGAACTTCAAACTGTTCATCAACCTATATTTCATATGGATTCAGATGGCTGTTGCTATTGCCAGAAACCATATATGTACTTTCTATCCTAGCGTGTTGGTTGAAAAATTATAATAAAAATTAAATGTACTACTTAGTATTCATTTAGATCTTTCGTATTTTTTTGTCTCAGCTAGAGGTGTTTAAACCTGCACCGGTACATTGCTGCACGGACTTTACGTCGACCGCAATTGCGACGGTGTCTACGTACGGTAGGGACATACGCCGGATAGGCACCCTTCTCCAAGCAGTTAGGGTAGTGCAGGACTTACACCCGCTAAACACTCACCCCTATCCTCAGCCCACTAGGACTACGTTACCAGATCGGCATCCGTTCGCTGGGATAAATCTTTCGTATTCACGGGTTCAAGATTGCAAAATCATTTAGTTACGAATTGCATGGTTTTAGATGCTGACACCATGAGATGCATTATATTTACTAACCAGCTAACTCCATATTAATGATGTGGAAATTTAAATAGGAGCAGCGAGAATTTTCATTTTGCATAATTATTGTATCTCTGAGACTTATTATGAAAAGCTCCTCTGTGATTACTACTCTGATGGCGAGAGAATCTTCGGGAAACAATGATGTGTATCAAAGCGCTGCTTAGCAAATGGTACCATTATGTATCAAAACCTGGCTGAACTCCAAAAGTATAAGTTCGAAAAGGCCGTTGTCCATTGCTGCCAAATAGACTCCACGACACAGCACTTTATATGAAAACATTGATCATAAGGACAACAGGCATATGGTTTCTATCACATATTTAGAATACCTATTCCTATTTTAGGACTGACATGATCGCCTTCTCTTCATACTTGGATACACGCTTAGTCGAGAACCATGAGAAAATAATGACACATGACTTTGTTGACTCAGAATGAGATGATAAAGATATAAGAGAATCAATCATAGATCAGAAAATAAGGATTTATTTAATAATGTAAGGAGCATGGTTTAGACTTCTGTTCAAGTTGTTTTTATTCTTAAAAGCAGGAACATCTATGACGGTCTGGGAGTTATCATATGACAGTTTCTTTGTTCATGGTTCATTTCATACCAGAAAATGATAATGAGTTGAGTTCAAGAATTATCTATTGTAAGCTACCCTCGGACGATCACGGAAATTCACAAATTTCCCCTAAATTTTAAACATGGGAACAAATGGTGGGTTTGGAGATGCCTGAAATCATGTGGATAGGAATTATTAATGTATATTTATATTGTTCGGTCACATAGTGTCTTTAAAATCCTAAGTTTCGAATCCGCGAGTTGGGTGCGTAGATTTTCAATCCATGATTTCAATTACTCAACTCTAAAACTGTGAAACTGTGAAAGCCAGGGGTGAACCCGACCATTATGGTTCGTTACCGGACAAAATAGTCACCTAAATCATTCCTGGTCAATAATATTCTGATGGCTGATGGAATTAACACGATCGGCCTCATTTATGTATCTCGCCTATCTTAGATGGCTCAAATAATCCAACATTGTGAGCTTATTTTGTAAAATCAGGAATGAGATGAAAAAAGGGATAGAACTTCACTCGCTGTTATAGATTGATATGGAAGAAACGTTTACAATAACCTAAAGGTTGCCTCGATTTACAGGCGCATACCTGATTCAAATAATATCCTTTCTAGAAAGCAGATTCCGCAAGAGTTTTGGTTGGCGTAGAAAACCTGATTTGGCTTAAGCATGCTGATGATCAGAGATCGTCACAATAACGATTAAATAAGTATTTTGAAGCACATATAAATTCTGTTCAGCTCTAGACGATATGAAGGTAGAAAAACGAATTTATTTCCGGAATATCGATTAATTACAACTCGAAATACAATGAGTAAACTGGAAGTGAATGAATACTATTCAATCTATGGATAAATCTAAAACATAACATAAAATACCTATTAAGGTCACCCGAAAGACGAACTATCTCCTTTTTTGTATCGACGAAGTAAATGAACATCTTCAGTTGCAGAACCTAGATTCATCAATTAAAATAAGCCAAACACTGGTAGATACTCAGCTTGATGAAGGATTGCTTGAAGAGAGCCTCCAATACTTAGAGACAGTAATGAAAAGTAGCTTAACCAAAGATCCATAAACAACCTGTAAATTAATGAAACTACAACGCAAATAAGCTGTCATCCTCAGTGAAGTCAGTTCAAAAGAAGGTCTATAAGCTGAGAACCAGTATAAAGGGAAACCTGAAATTAGAAATAGTCTTACAATCAGTAATCAAATGGGCACAAACGGCTGAACATACGTACGATGTGATATTCACACAACATGGGCAAGTACCCGAGAAATGATCTGTACGAATAGTAAATGACGATCCCTAAATTTAAAAGTATGACCTGGTAATATAAAAAATGTTTCATGAGACAACTGATTTAAAAAAAACTAGGAACCACAGCACAGTTTAGTGACAAACACATCGGCGCGGCAGAATGAACAAGTTGGGAACCCAAAACTTAGCGGATAGCAAAAGAGGGTTTAATTGAAAAAGTAACTCATAAACATAGTGTGAAAAACCAGGCCATACCCTATAGAGAGTAATCAAAGGAGTAAAAAATGAATTAAAGAACAAGATAAAGCTTTAAGATAATATTAAGGCGTTAGAAGCACTTCCTGTGGACAATGCTTGGTCCACTCTCGTCGTATTCCTGCTTGGAAATCCACATTTGTTGGAAAGTTGACAGGGAAGCAAGGATGGATCCACCAATCCAGACGGAGTACTTCCTCTCAGGTGGGGCGATGATCTTGATTTTCATGGTGGGAGGAGCGAGAGCGACCAACTCCTTCTGCATACGGTCGCTAATACCAGGGAACATAGTGGTACCGCCGGAAAGGACGGTGTTGGCGTAGAGATCCTTTCTGATGTCGACATCACATTTCATGATTGAGTTGTAAGTGGTCTCATGGATGCCGCTTGATTCCATACCCAAGAATGAGGGCTGGAAGAGTGCCTCGGGGCACCTAAATCTCTCGTTTCCGATGGTAATGACTTGACCATCAGGAAGTTCGTAGCTCTTCTCGAGGCTAGAGCTCTGGGCAGCAGCACTCATTTCCTGTTCAAAATCTAAAGCAATGTAGCATAATTTCTCCTTGATGTCCCTAACGATTTCTCGCTCGGCAGTGGTGGTGAAGCTGTAACCTCTCTCGGTGAGGATTTTCATGAGGTAGTCAGTCAAATCCCTACCTGCGAGATCGAGCCTAAGGATAGCGTGAGGAAGAGCGTATCCTTCGTAAATAGGGACGGTGTGCGAAACACCATCACCAGAGTCCATGACGATTCCGGTAGTTCTTCCCGAGGCGTAAAGAGAGAGGACGGCCTGAATAGCAACATACATTGCTGGGCTGTTGAAAGTCTCAAACATGATCTGGGTCATCTTTTCTCGGTTGGCCTTAGGGTTAAGAGGAGCTTCAGTCAAAAGAACGGGGTGCTCCTCGGGGGCGATTCTGAGCTCATTGTAGAAAGTGTGGTGCCATATCTTCTCCATATCGTCCCAGTTAGTGACGATACCGTGTTCGATAGGGTACTTAAGGGTTAAGATACCTCTCTTGGACTGGGCTTCGTCACCGACGTAACTGTCCTTTTGTCCCATACCTACCATGACACCTTGATGTCTTGGTCGACCAACGATCGAGGGGAAGACGGCCCTGGGAGCATCGTCCCCGGCGAAGCCGGCTTTCACCATTCCAGATCCATTGTCAACAACAATCGCAGATACCTCGTCGTCTGGCATTTAATGTATGGGTGTGGCCGCTCGGGAAATGTTGGTAATTTATAGTAGTGAAAATTGCCATATATGGAAATTTTTTTAATCACACGATTAGGCCTATTATGGGTCATAACAGTGATTATTATTAATTATATCAACTTAAAAAAATTGATAGGTTAATTATGATGTCTTAAACCCGAACAGCTTCTTTCAGGTTATGTTCACAACAGATTAGACATCGCCCAAAACAGTATCACAGGGTGAAATGATCGGTTTCAATTCCTGAAATAGGACAACTATCGACCTAATCTCATCTAATTTCTATAGTGACGACACATACCAACATTTCATGCTTAATAGTTGCCAAATAACCACCGTTTCGACACTAACACTTAAGTTTATAGTCCCACCCTTTTCACGTCTGCTTCTTATCGACGTCATTTATACATATATCTGATTATATGTGACTTCAAAGGTCCCCTTTCAAGTCTCTGAACGTATTCTCATTCTCTTGTTTGGTAATTTACATACTTTATTGGCTGAATAATTTCTTAGCGTTAAAATCGAGATTTGACGATTCATCTAATCTGTTTCATAAGTCGGACTATGATGCTGTCAGCAAACGCCCTGAACACTCATTTTTGACCATCTATACTCGTGCAAAACTGTGAGAATTGGACGACTGTTTTGATCACCATTAAAGAATAATCACTATACAGCTCTCATCACCTAACTGTGATTAGTAGAATAAAAATAGTTAATAAACTGATAGAATCAACTATCGCTAATTTTCAATATTTACTGCTTATTGCCTCCCCTCGTAGATTCTCTTATGCTCCGAATGATTATTTATCGTACGAGGTGTCAAAATATACCGAAAACCCTTTGGTTTTTAGCATATTAATTATATTGGTTGAGAAGTGCGAAATAGCGGCATGGTCACGGTGTATCTGGTAGACACGAAAACCACTTTTGTTTCTGTAAACAATTTTCCTAAACATTTAACTTTTGGGCAGTGGAACCGTTCCCATGTTTACACCCTTTAGGGGCAAAACCAAGACATCGATTTCCGTTCTAGCGCTTAAATATAGTCCCTCCATGTTAAAATTGAAACATATTACTTGTTAATTTCTATAGATGTGTTGGTTAATTTTTGAGCCATCAACAACCTCGTTATATTTTACCGATACATGTCAGGACAACCATTTCAGTTGTGATTTGGGATGATCATAGGATATTATGTAACTACTGTACCATATTTATTGTTAAGACCTCGCGCTGGTTTTTCCAAGAGCCAAGGTGTAAAAAGATGGCCTATGCTGTTCAAACTAGACCTTATTATTTTTTTATTAGGTTCTGGGATTTAGAATCCATTTATATTTAAAATCAAATTTAAAAAAAAATCGAACAGAAATGTCGTGAATGCACTCTAAATTTTAGAAGACGTTTATAGTTGTTCTGATTGGAAACAACATAAAATGCTTGCCACAATGGGAAAGCTTTGTATATCTAGAGAACTCTCTCATGAATTTCTCACCAAAATATAAGTAGAGAACAACTAATGGAATGGATCAGAGGACCTCTGAACCAATGAAGATGACCGTACTTTTGTTTTCTGGAAAGCTCGATCGTTTAAAGCTCTTGCTATTTTCATTAATATCAAACAAGCAAACATTTCAGTTGTTGAGCACTACTAATCCAATCGGATGGAGCAGGATCGCCAACCTTTCGTAATTGTTAATTTCGAAATTTAACAAGATGTAGAAAATAGATTGACAACGATGACGATAACTCCTCGTGTAACACATGAAACGCGTACAGAGCTAAAGTTTTCGGTCTTTAATAGGAAGGGCTCATTCTAGCTTCCTAATTCAGAAGCCAGGTGCTGTTTTAAGCCGAGTTACTATCAGACAACAAGACAAGTAATAATCACCCCTTGAGTTCAATGTACACCCAAACAACCGGCGAATGCTTGATATTAGAAGTACCGAACTTATATCACCACACAATTATCGATAGCTCAATTTAATACAAAATGATTAAAGATCATCCAGAACCTATCAAGCAAACTGACCTCGAATCCCATTTCTAATCGTTTAATGCCTCGTATGAATAATCCAAGTCACGTGAGCGATTTCTCAGGTTTTGCGTTACTGGTAAGATGGGAAAAGCATTACCTAGAGTTAAACGAGACCTACATTAGACTCAATATGGGGCTTTCAACAAGTAGCTTATCATTCTTAAGCTTGATAAGCTTTCATAAACAGGAAACCTTAAAGCGTGGTCCGATTTCATTTTGTAAATTCTCACTAGAATCATGATTATTTTACCTTTCTCGTCTTAAAACCTTGCAGGCCTTTTTATTGACTAAGAAACCCAACAAGAAGTCAGAAATCAGGATGTTGATCGTAAAACGACTCTCTATCTTAAGTTGCTGGCCTGTATACCTGCTAGCCTAGCCAAGGTTGAAAGTTGAATTCGAGTTTTCTGAATTAGAGGCGACAGAGCTCGTTCATCAAATTGGTCTTTGATAAGCTAAAACCAGAGTTTCAACATAAAGAAGGCTCATGACTCTAAGGAACTGTTATCTGATCGGCCATAACGACGAGAGCAACATTCTATCAAATATAAGCCTTTTGTTTGGTTGTTATAAGGCTGAAGGATGTCTTGCATCGTGTTTTTAATCTGTCCAATCTATATAAATAATAATTTTTTACCTACACTGGCACGAAACAAGCTTACTTTTATTGGCTTTGAAGTACTTTAAGATTCTTTAGTCGACATCTTTTGGAGTCATACCGGGTGTTATTATTTGTCGTTCCCACAGTGTGGAGTCGAGGCCCTTAAAATTACCAAACCCAGTACTGACAGTATTGCGCCCAGGTTTCAGCCAGTATCAATATGATTTACAGGCCAAATCAAAAGCAGTATGAAATTAAAAAGCGATAATATATAGTTGTACTGAAACTCAGATCCAAAAATAGTGGTTAGGTCTGTTACAAAACAAAAGGATGACTAATGTGTGAAATTATCTGGATCTGGTAGGCTAGTTTACTGAGCCATTTAAAGAAATAATTTTGAAGAAAAAGAACTCGGCGAGTGCATTCAAACATGAAGTTTCTCTCACAAGCAATAAAACGTATGGCAAGGTTTTGGGACCATATGTTTTTCATGGTTGGCAAGAAACCAGGTATTGTGACTATCTTTGAGCAGTTCCCTGAGCATAATAAAAGCAGTTTCGGTTGACTAACGGTCAGTATAAACATCATTTGTGTTGTGCTGGTGATTCAGCGTTCGGATTCGAATTAATCGAAGTGTTTTATCGAAATTAATAGCCGTATGGAAAAAGTAACCGCACAGAATCGTTCGCTTAATTGGCGGGTAACTGGATTCGAAACAATTAAGATAAATCTGTCGTTATTAAACTCATTTTGTATGAAAAAGATGGCTTGTTTTTTAAGCGCTAACGAAATCGCAATAAGGATGTCAAATTCGTTCTTTTATTCACCATTTAATAAATTAACTTTTAAGAATGGAAGGCTAAGAAATACAATGAGTTTGACGCATTCATTGTTCTGTGAATTTCAGATTGAAAGGGAAATAAAAAATCGAGAGACAGTTATGAAACGATCATTGTTGTAGATTTCTTTTGTTTCACGATGAATAAAAGCGTGGTCCATTATTGAATGACAGTTATACATTAGTTTAGAGTGACTTTTCTGCTAGTGTAATATGAAAGAACCAAGATCAGTCATCCTGGATTACTCCAAAAATTCGATGAATAAATATGACCTGAAAGACGAAGAAATCCTGATCCTAGACACAAGATCAATAAAAAAAAGGATCGCTGAAGTTGTAACCAAGGACATAGACTTGATCCTCTTCCGAAAAAAATTTAACGATTCGGTCATTTACTGCGACGAGTCTAATGAGAACGACCTCTTTAAACCTGAGTCAACATATATTTACGAACAAAATAAATCGGAAATCAGCCGACTAAAATCTGAAGTCGAACAGCTTAAAAATGAACTGATAGCAGAAAAATTGAAAAACAACCCTAATGATCAAAACACTCTCGAAGAACAGTAGTTTTTAATTTCTAATATTAATTTTTAATATTTTCAAAAAACATTTTGAGTTTTTAGACTTTGAAAATCAAACTGCATAGCAACCATCGATCCAAAATATTATGAAGCAGAAACCCAGTTCCCTCATCACAGAACTCAGTGAACGCCATAGTATTTAGGAATCAGAATCGTCATTCGACATAGAGGGGTTCCCACTCATTTTCTCCAGAATAAAATTCTACATATTTTAATTTAAGAACAATATAACTAATAAATTAAGTTTAATATTTATCTTTAGTGTTCTATGATTCATCTTCACAGGCAAAGATTTGTGTGGATCTGAACATGGCTATGATAGCCAGAACAATTCCACTTTTCGCCATATTTAAAAAAAACACAATTTTATTTCGGCGAAAATGAATGGGAAATCGGCGAAGATTAGTGGGAAACCCCGTATTCAGTTCACTTGATATAAGATTTTTCAAGATTGTACATCTCATGGTAACGCTATTCGATGAGTCGATATTTTGGGCCAAGAATAAGAAATTATTGTCATATGAAGTTGAGAAATTGTAAAAGATCATACAGGGACCTCAATACATAGCTGAAGCTCTGTGAGTGAGTCATTTGGCACGAATATTAGCAGTTATAAAATTAGCTACAGCTGTTGATGATGGAACACATATCGTTTCACTCACGAAATATAATGTGGCGACCATGGGTGCCGTCATTACGAGTCCTCTAAACGTTTAAATATCAACTACCCAAGAAAAAGTAATAAAGCTATTATCACCCAAAGATCATTACAAAGCAGTTATAATCGATGTTAAACACTATTTAAACACAAAATAATTATTTTCATAAATGTTGTCCTGGCAGAACATCATAATAATTGAATTGAACAAAAATTGAGATAGTCGTTAAATTTAGGAGTTGTATTTCGAGCGTTACCAGGAACAATAATTTATATATGGATTTGACGTTAATCTCGTAAATTAAGACGTATCGGTATGATCATTAATTCGTTATCCATCTCATGAAAATCTTTTTAACGTTCAGTTAGTCCGATTTTTTCTAATTAATGCTTTATTTCCAGTAATTTTGATAACAGTTTATGTTAATTGTCAACATTCAAATAGTCTCGTTTTACTTCAAATCTGCAACTCCTCTACTTAACGATACGGACTCGCCCTGTTGAATAAATATTCATCATCGTCGATCAATTGGAACTTGTGTCAAATTTAAAGTCAAACTTTTAAAGCGATGTTCAGTCGACATGTACAGGGTTTGGCATTTAAAATGCATTAATTGCAATGATAAATGCACATTTGTCAACAAATTGCAATTCCTTATAGATATTCGCTTTATTCATATATTGAGGAAAGAGTTGTTCTGAATGATTTTTAGGATTTGGTATACTTGGTGGTATGACTTCCGTAAACATCAGCCATCCATAATGATGCGGGTTTTCCTTAAAAATTTTTTTTATCAGAACGTGAATTAAGAGACTATCCGAAGAGGATAACAATTGGTTTAATTAATTTTTAATTAATTTATTAAATTGTACAAAGTGCATTAATAAATCCAATCAGTATATTTTTAAGGCAAAACTCAGTTGTTGGGAACTGACGCTTCACTAATCCCCTCTCTTTACATGCTTTGTTGTTCTGCCTCAGTGTAATTTTGTTATTTAATGTTTTGCCGTGCAAAGAAACCTACTGTTTGGTTCTTCTAAAGTTTAGAAGCGATTTCTTACCCTAAGAACGTTAAAGAACATAAGAATAGCTGATTTTGTGGTTATTTTTGTAGAATGAATAGTTTGATCAATGTACGAGTTCTAAAAATTTGAAAAAGCGCAATGGAGATACCTCATCTCTTTCTACGCATTTATTTTGATTTATATGACTTCGCAAAGATTGTCTCGGTTGTTTTATTATAACGCAAGTACATGCTTGAATTGACGATTCCTAATAAAAAATGATTACATCAATTTTGCAGACTGATGATTCAAAACTGGTATTTTGACAGAATTTTGAACATTAGCTTTAAAATATCATTAAATGTTTGATACATAAACTAAAGTGTTATATACTAAACACTTTTTCGAAACCGTATTTTATCTTACAATCGAACGCGATGGTAAAGAAGACGGGGTTATCTGCATAACCCATCGAATATTGGAGATTTGACAATTGTGAAGCAGCAAAACTAGCACTTAGATTCATACCCTGCAATGCATGATTTTCTGTCCGACCCCAAAAATACATGGATTTCGATTGTCCTTTATGAAACTACCAACAGTGTATGATGCAACAGGGTTTCAGATCTATTCTATTTCAACCTTTGAAAGTTAAATTTCGTCATGTCGTTTTTTTATTTAGTTTACAATTTGAATTTGATTTAAACTGGCAAAAAGCCAATTTTTTGGGTTGGAAAAAATTTAAAATGTGTAAATTTTAAGTACACCACCTTGGCTTGAATTTGGTATTGCGTTTTTTACCATATTTTTTGAGAATGAAAATAAATTTAAAAACAATCAAATCATATGGGGTTTATTTTCGGGGAATTTAAAAATATCGGATTTTTCGAAAATTACAAACTCCCCTAAATGTAAAGTTTATACCAATTTAGGCTCTTAACCCACCGAAAAAAACACTTTCACTTGAATTGTGGGAAATTCGTCAAAAATTAGTTTAAATTATCAAGCCCGTAAATTCAAAAAATCTCCTAC
>JWZT01005339.1:1096222-1137629 GCA_000827895.1 Thelohanellus kitauei
TTGACTTTTCGTAACACGCTTTGGCACAAATGAAAATAGCAACCGCTGATGGTTGCAGATGGAAATGCTTCACGGAAGGAAGACATAGCTGCGGTTTCGAAGTCCGTCAAGATGATCCAAGGTGTGCAAGTGGGAACAAGGCGAATTATTTCGATCAACATCCGGTCATAAACATCTTTTGTTTTATTAGGCAGTAAGCAATACACCGCAGCAGGGTTCACGGCTCCAGAATATTGGAAATGGATGCTGTATAATTGAAAATAAAGCGTTGGAACTACCTTAAATGTTCCATCAGCTAGCCAAACAGTAGCTCTTGATAGGCCATCCAGCAGTTCCAAATCACCCATAAGTATGATACGATCATTGCCTGGACCAGAGTCGAAAAGAATAAAATCTCTGAATACGTCTGGTATATCGAATGTGAGGTCGTGTGGTAAAGGAGGATAAATCAAATTATTTGATATCCGTGAACGCCTCAAGGTTTGATTTAATGTCGACCGCTTTGGCAGAGCAACAAGAACATGATCATCCAGTGTAACCATGACGGAGGCTTGAACTGAACTTGGTGTTGCAATTTCTTCCGATATGCGCTCTTTCATTTGCCCCACCGCCCTACGGGCTAATGCTTTAGATCCATTGCCAAAATGTGTATGTTCAAGGTCTTGACTCACTACACGATCACCATTTGTACGCAGTGTTGCTCGGCAAACATCTTGTTCTCGCTTACAGCATCTCCAGGTAGTGATTCCCCTTAAATCAGTGCGGTAGTTCCAATATTCGAAGTTTCGATATATGGCCGTGCTTTTTCCACGTTTAGATATCCCAAAGACGATTAAATCAGACATTAGGAAATCAGGCGCGTGTTCACCGCCAAGCGGAATGACAAAAAACATCTAAATTTTTTCAAACATTTATTTAAAATATCATTAATAAATATAAAGGAATGTATTTTAAGAATAAATTTGAGATTTATATAAAAATTGAGACGAATAGTAATGAGACGAATCGTAGTTGAGACGAATCGTAATTGAGACGAAACCTTTGAGACGAACAGTAATGAGACGAAACGTGTTGAGACGAAACGTAGTAGATTCATTTTAAGACCACCCCTCGTTTAAGTTTTACTAAACGCAATATACCCAAGACATTGTCTTTCGTTTGGAAGAATTAATCGATGAATTACCTCGCCGAGAAAAACTTGAATAAACCTAATTTATAAACGATATTTCAATGTAAAAATTGTTCTCGGCAATCATTCTTTTAATCCGAACCACGCGGTGCAGAATTTTCAACGCTTTTCCTTGATGTTATCGTACAGTTAGTATGGAATCTACATAGCTAATTCTAGTTTATCGAGCCAAAAAAAAATCGATACTTTATTACATTCCATGAGCCTGACATACATAAAGGCGCCAAATAACTTTTCTTTGGAATTCTAATCCTTTTTAACCCCAACACGATTATTCCTGATATTTAACCATTTCTGGCCAACCACACTCTTATTCTCATGACATAAACCAACAACGGATATCATCGGAGAAAAGGAAATCGATATAAACCTTGAAATCAAATACTCCTTAAGGTAAACTTTAAAGCTTATTATTTTCCAACCAGTCTAGCTTAACATTTGATATTTCATGTGACTTTTTATATGAACGTGTCCTAGATCCGTTATTCTGAATTAAATATTCCGAATAAAAGAAATTGGGATAGATTTCAAAATATTTACTCTAGTTTTGAGTGGTTTGATATTTAACTCTGTCACCCAAATGTTTTATTTTTTAGCATCAACCATTTGTTTGAATATCGTCAGAAATCGGACACATCGTCGAAGGTTTGAACTGTGAATCAGCCTTTTCTGAAAAAAAAAACATGAGGTGAGTTGGTTGACCCAAGGAATGGAGTGAGTGACGATAGAAAACAACTTATGAACCATTTACGTACACATTGAGTCAATATCTGCTCGTATATTATGACTTTCAGCCAATCATAAATGATTGTAGATCATAGAAATCTATGGAACCTTCAATTCGAGACTGAAAGAAATCATTATGGCCGTTTGCAGGTGCCCTTGATTTATCGATTCGTCGTTATTTTTCAAACCAGAAAATGGGAATAGCCTTACTTTCTTTCCAAACCACAGTCATTCGAATTCAATCCAGGAAATAGATTGCCCATGTATAACCATTTAAAGGTGCTTTAAATGAAAACAATATATTTTACACCCTGTAGAGTCAATGACGTGGTAACCATGTTAAATATCGTTTACTCTCCCAATTAGTGAAAGGAATAAGAAAAATTGGATGCGATGAGAAAATATTGATGTAATTGGATAATGCTCAAATTTGATCATTCGAACACACGTGCTCTAATCCTTTTCACGTGTTATTTTTGGGTTTTCATCTATAATAACCATTCTGTTTCGGCTGAAATAAGGAATCTCCTAAAAACACGAATATTACCATAATTAATACAGTTTTTTGGAACTATTTTAGTCTTGTATTCAGTATAGTTATTTGGTCATATATTCTTGAATTATTGATCTAGTCCGCCTATATAAGACAAAGTAAAAGCCAATCCTTAACTAATTTCATGATATGCAGAATAGATTGATGGACTTGTTAGAATACTAGGCAGGTTTTATATGATAGAACGCTGTGTATAATTGTTTGGTTTTTCGAGTATAGATTCATTTATGATCGGGAAACCTGTATGACATTCGATTTAATCATCATTGTGCCTGAGTTCCTTGTTATTGAACACCCCGTCTATATGAATTCACATTCTTTAGTTGAAGAATTTTTGATGGTGTTATTGAATCATATTTGTACAGTCAAAAAATATTCATTCCAAAAATTGTTCGTTTTTGTTGTTATTGATTTTGTAGGGAATGGGTCATAACTGGAACCGATATTTCAAGCCAATAAACCGGCAACGGGTTTTGCAAATACAAATGCACGAATTGCAGTGATAAATGCACCTTGTAAAATTTAATAAATTAAATAAAAAATTAACTAAATAAATTTTTATTCTCTTCCGAAAGACTCTTCATGCATTTTAATGAAAAAATTTGTTAAAACGAAAAACCACTCATTAAGGATGGTTGAGGCCTACTCAAGTCGCACCAACAAGTTTATCAAATCAAAATAACCATTCCCAATAATTCTTTCCACAATACATGAATGACGAGGACATCCGCAGGGAGAAACGATTAATATCATTAATTTTTAAGTTAATCTATTAAATTTTACAAAATGTTTTTATCATTGCAATTTGTGTATTCTTAAATACAAAACCCGGCAGTCAACAATTAAGAAAAATCGTACACTGTGTTCTATAATGCTAGGCAATTAACAAATTAGTATAATTTATCAATAAATCTAGCAATTACAGTGCCTTGCAATTGAATTCGTTGTCCTTGCAATTGATTTCGTCGACGAAGGGCGGCCTTGATATCGATCTCGAATTTTGGCAGAAACTCAGTTTTTTCTATCGGTTTCTGCGACCAATAGCGTCATTTTTATTTAAATAAATAATTGGACATAAAAAAGAACCGTATCGACCAGAATAAAAAGTTTAATGTATAATATGCGCGTGCAACGTGAAAAATAGTTACCATTTTTTTCGAATATGTGCTTTAACGAACAAGACATTCCTAGCAATTGCAAGGCACTGTATTTTAAGCCTGAGACAGAATACACGATCTTATTTATTAGTGTGCATGTTTTTTAAACCAACAACTAGAATAAGTGTCAAGTGAGCCATTTTGGAAGTAAAAATAGGTAATATTTGTGAACATATTCAGAAATTTACTGTCGATTCAAGATTTTGTATATTTGGCTATGAAAACACAATAATAAGATCTGGCGTGTTTTAGTAATCGCTAATAATAAGAAATTGCACTAAGTACATCAAATTTCATTTAGTTACTTCAGAATGGATATAAGCCTCGATGAAATTGTACTGAAAATAAACTCTTTTCAAGAGCATATTTTTCAAACGATTTCCACGAATATATACTCATTCAATTATTCAAATTATTTTGTTTTAGAATATCAAAGTTATCTCATGGGATGCACATCATGACCTGTTCATATGCAGTCAACCCTAAACCTTAATCATTTTTGATCCCGACTTTTACATTCGAACACATGTCAATAACATGACCCTGACATATAAAGCTCCCAGTATTTTCAATCTATTAGCTCGTCGGTAAAAATGCTCTGATTTTATGGGTAGATTCAACTTTTCCACGTGGCCAATATCTTCATTCATAGATTTATCAAATACAAACTGATAAATATACATTATGGGTATTTTTGTTAAAGACGACCACGTTTCATCCAGCAATGGAATGAATGATAGCTAAGAATCATGAATAAAAAAAATATTTTAACCATAAAGACGACCTGGGCCAGTTAATCATCAATTGATTGGAACAGTTTTTATCACAAGTTCACCTGGTGGTGATTGTTCATAACTGCGTCTAAAGAAAGATTTTATGCCAATATAAGTTCGATATTTCTTGAAATAAATAATAACTGGTCCAAGTTTAATATTAGACCCTACATCGAATTTATTGGTTTTCTGGTGGTCCATGGAAGTCACCTGTTATAGTTTAATAATCGTATAAGGACAGGAATCAATAGTTTGTCAGCATGTAAAATGATGTAGAAATAGGAAAATTAGATAAAACGAGGGTGTTGATTGTTGGATTGCCATATATTAACAATGCAATCAATAGTGACCGATGCAAGCATTGTCGGGTCTGTTGGATTCCATGCGATTGCTGAGCATGGATGTTGCAATGTATTTCGCAGATTATGTATCGGTGGACTTTTATCGATGTGATAAATGTTTATAGATCCCACTAATTATGAGAAATGTAATACTTTGATCGCCCACTGCAAATAACTTTGAATTTTCTAAAGGATAAAATGAGCATTGAGAAGCTTGATAATTACTCACAATCCCATAGAAATGTCTCACGATGCTTTTGTAGCGCAAATTAAACAGAAATATTCCCTTCATTGAAATCCTTAATACCTCATTAATACAACTGATTAATGCGTTTTCTCCGTTTGGGCATAGTAAAACACTGGTGATAAAGCTGTTGCTTTGCAGTCTAAATTAGTTAAAAGATTCACATTGTAACAATATCATGAGTTCTGGGATTCCATAGTAAAAGGCGGTTCAAATTGTCCGTAAACAGTATCGTTTCACCATCCTTTAACACGTTTATGTCCATTGACCTGTAATTTTTCAGTTTATCAATAGTATGCCCATATATATCCTGGTTCATAGAACGAACGTACGAAGATGTAAATGATACCTTCATTTGTTCCGACAACATAATGAAGACTGTCAGGAAACCAAGCAACACAAGTAATCTCTTCAGTAAGTGATGGCGTCTGTATTACCACATCACTGACAGTAGATTTGTCCTCGATTAAGGTGATAATACCTGTAATTTGCACACATATATAAGATAGCGAGATGGTGACAGTGTAACCAATAATTTAGTGTCGTCAGGGCTCCATTTAAAACTAAGTGGCACAGCGTCGAAGTTAAATGTTTTATATTCCACGAATTTATTGATCTGTTGTGAAAAAGTCAAACTTTGGTATCGATCCTGAACACATGAATTGCGAATGACATTGGCTTGATCGCTAAAAATTGACCGTTGTTGCTGAAAGCTATTGTTGGAGGTCCTGTTCCTGGAACTTCGAAACGTTGAATTATACTAGATGGAATATCTGACCTGATGGTCAATACAGAAGGTACCATTGGCATACGTGATCTACCATTAGCGATATGTTGCGGTGTGACATACTAAGCGAAGAGTGGATGAAACACTTTTCGAATTGGTACATCAGAGCGTATTTGGCCAGGGTTTCGAGTCTATTTGAAGCAGGAGGACACAACGATGGTGAAAGATCTAATTTATTATTCGAACACTTACTGGTTAAGTTCTTGATTAGGTATTCAAGTTGGGCATTGGGATCACAAGAAACCTGATCTGTTGAATTGTCTGGTTTATGACTAATCAGAGCACAAATTAATGGTCAATAATTTACGTCATGAATATGTATGCTTGTTTAGACGTTAGTCCAGCTATCCCAGAAAACTTAAGCAGAAATTTCAGGGCTTCAACTTGAGAACCTTTTTCAAGTTCTTGTCGGAAAAGGTATAAAAATATCTCCTTTTTGATCTCGAAATAGGTTTCAGCTTCTTCATGCGGAATCAAAGTTTCGATGTTTTTAAACAAGGTTTCAAAATCTTTGTTGGAAATAAGATAGATAATTTTGGACAAATGGCTTCCAGTAAGATCTAATTTGCATTTTCTTGCCAAGGAATCAGCCTCTTCGTCGAATTGGATCGATTTTAAATAATTACATATTAGAATCAGCAATTGTTTTGACGAAATGTTGATTTCAGACAAGAGAGACTTGAAATTTTTGCAATCAAATGGGGATGGAAAGTTATTGATGTCATCTCGTTCACACGATTCAAATCCATAGTTACCTAAGAATCAATGACAATTTAGACAAATGCATTTATGTGTAGATTTTGAAAAGTTGTTCAAGGAATCGGAGTGAGTTCTTTTTCGGGACATCGAGTAAAGCAAAAATCACAAAAGACAAAACTATTGAACACGATTTGGTGTATTGTATACAAAAATGATAAATAGACTCCCCGCAGAGACGTGTACCATAGAATCGCAGCGTTTTAATTCGAAATAGTTCTTCAAATTAACTTGATTCTCAGTGAAGGAAATTAGAATTCGATAGAAAAACATTATTGTTTCAATTATTCTTACTTTCTTCGCATATCTTATCCTGGGTTTCATTGTTCTCCATGTCAAAAAACTTGAATACCCCGTGGGAATTATTAGACAATCGCAGGCGCTCTCAAAACACAAACCAGACCTAACAAGAGCAGTCGAACCTGATAACTTTAGATCATAATCTTCAAACTCTGGTAAATTTCAGTCAGCATTATTCACATTTTAAATTCGTAAAAATGAGACTTCAGCTGCGTTGAAAACCTGCCAGATAATGAAAGCTTTCCAAAGCGACGCATCTACCCAACACCTGAATTCTAGAAGAAGAATCGAAATATTAAAAATTATCTGATACCGGTTGTTGCATTTAAAAATTAACTTAATATACTGGTTTTCTCTTCCGAAGGTCTCTTTTTTCATATTTTGAGGAAAGAATTGTTCTGAATGATTTTTATGATTTGATATACTAGACGGTATTACGTCATAAACCTCAGCCATCCTTCGTAATGTGGTGTTTTCTTAAATTTTTTTCCTCAAAACATGAAAAAAGAGACTTTCGGAAGAGAATAACAATACACCTTTGACCAGCCAATTTTCCACAAAAAATTAAAATAATTTAGAAATAAAATATAATAGTTTTCAACAGGACAACCTTGAATACAGTCCGGCAAATAGATTTTCATGTGTCTGTAGAACCCAAGGCAGTCCATTGGACGTTATGTCGGTGCTGGATGTTTCAATTAACGAAAAAAGTTCTGCTGATCTTGAATTGGCCTAACGTATTAACCCCTTCCATATAGAAAAAAGATTTTCTATGGGGTTTAAAAATGGGCTATATCGGGGCAAATAGATCTGGGCGTGTTTGAATGTTCTAATCTTATTTTAAACAAGTGCCGTTTTATAAAATGGAACATTATCCATTACAAGGTAGGCCTCTGAAATCTCTCGTACCCGAAAGAATTCAAATATATCTAAGAGATATTCCAGAAAACGTTCAGTGCTATATGCCGTTTCACTGATTTTGAAATTTACCATGCCCTCACAAGACATCTTGGAGGCAACAGAATAATTTCGGGACCTTAAAACCGGAACGACTCTTATGGCTCGAATTCCTGTGAGCTCTCGACCATACCGACATATCATACTTACTTGAAAGCCGTTTCCTCGATGAAAAAAAATTGTTGATCCGGATCTATTATTAGAAAGTTAATGGCATATTCCTTCCTGGTTAGTATATTTTGAGGTCGTTGCGCCTTTCTGGAGTTTGCCGCAGGATTTTTAATGTGTAGTGAAAGTCTTTAAAGCAACGCGTTGCAGTGGATATACCGATTCGTATATTATGCCTCTCAAAAAACAGATCGCATATTCTCTGAATCCTGCGCGAACAGTACTCTTCCAGAATGCAACAAAGTGATTCCTTCTGTTCGTCTATCACTTTAGCTCAATGGTTACTGCCCTTTGGAAGCTTTTCTATCCTACCATCTCTTTGATACATTTTATAAATTTTTCTTGCAGTTAAAATACTCACATTAAATAAAGTTTTAATTTCTGTAAAGTTTTTCCCATTGTTAAGTGCCGCAATAGTGACCGAAGTTCATTGGACACCGTTTGATTAACGCGTCTTGTTCTAATAAAATTCAAAAAGTACCTTTATGGTTCATCGTTTATATTACTCTCCATTTAAACTCAAATTCGATAAGTTGATTTCAAAAATTTAAAATTTATCAAAAAAATTCAGCCGCCGGCGCCACAATTGAAAATTGATTGCATAATGTGGAAAATTGGCTGGCCAAAGGTGTATATTTAGTTGATTTTCAAGTTAATTTTTAAAAATTACAAAGTGCATTTATTAATGCAAAAACCGGTATTTGAATAATCTTTTTAAGTATCAAATACCTTCATAGCCATAGAGTTGGAAGAATTTTCACGTTCTAGGAATATGATTACCTTTATATTTCAAACAGGAATTCTAATGCATGAGTTTATCTCACCGAACGAATCATCAATTAATCATTAAATCCCGAGTTAGGTTCGAACTGGTAGTGCCTGTGCTTGTTTATAGACTATTAAACTTTTCGCAATCCATATTGACATAATTAGATTCAAGTAGGTTAATATGAAATGGTTAGAAAGTTCTGTCATAATATAAATGAAGAGAAACCCAAATATTCTGATTTTGGTACATACATCAAGGAATGTTTGAACCTAACGTTTAGACGGTTCAAGGATATCTGGATCAATTTTTAAACTTGTAAACACAAATTCAATCTTCTAAGTTCAATGTAAAAGGATATACAATTTTTGATAAACACTTGAAAATTCTCAAAACCTACTCTCGTCACAATTTTTTCAACCAGTAGCTTACCGTTTTTAACTTTTCTTATCTTTTTAAATTAGACGAAAAATGGTATTTCTATATTGAGATACGTATCTCCAAACATGGCAACTTCGTTTTTCTGAGGTTATGCAAAATCATAGGCTTATTGATGAAGTTAAGCATACACATAAAAGCTCTATCGGCTGGATTTCGAACATTGCAAAAAAAATGAAAAATTTTTTTAACTATTTGTCGATTTTTCTGTTCATACGCTTAGATCTACCTATCAAATAGATATAAAGGGATCTAAATGAGCATTACAGATAGATGAGAGGTAGACGAACGGCTGAGCTCTGATTGAAGCTGGTGTTAAAAACCGAACTCGGCAGAATACAGCTAAAATACATTTTAAACTTCATCATTCCAGCGATATCCTTTGAACGATCTTTGTTTATATTCCGTGGTGAACTCTTAAAAAATGCTTCTGCGATGTAATTCCCAAAATTTCGACCAGAGCTCCAATTTATGCCCCTAAGAAACCATAAACATATTATTCACGAACTCGACACCCGGCCAAGAATTGAAAATTACCCATTCCAAGATTATGAAGATTCGTTGAAGATCTCAATACAAATGTATAGATATAAGAGAAACAGCTTTCTCAGGTATTCCACCAGAAAACCGTGAAAATGACAGACTTGGGTGATTATATCATATTTCATTCAGGTGTTCCCAAAATAATATAAGTTATGTGAAATGTAATCAACATGATTTGAGTTTAATACTAGAAACGTTGCCTTCAAGATCTCATCGATATTAGATTTTGGGGATTTTTCTTATCATATTTGGTCAAATCAAACCTGGTATAGATAACAATTCGTCGTTATTGAAATAAATAATTTCCTTGGCATATGATCTGCCTGATTCATCTTCACTTCAGTATCTATGGAGAGAAGGCCCAGAACCATCCAAGTTGCCACAACAAATCGTTCGGAAGTGTGACACCTGAAACGGGACATACATCACTCAATAAATTTCAAGTTTAACAAAACCAGAGAATGACCAAATTCATATATTGTGGTCGGTTAGTATATTCAATTTCATCAATTTGACTAGTCTCCCAATTCCCATGTGAATTCGATGCCATAAAATTAATGATGCATAATGAGGCAAGCCAAATTATCTCTATTTAACTCGCCTGAAGTGTTCGCAAAGTGCGGCTGCTCAAGTTTTGGTTGAATACGCATTATTTTCGTGTGATGCAAATAAGATATTTCGATTTTTATGAGGTGAAGCTTATTTAATGAAAGGGGCTGACGTTATGCCATTGGGCGGTTCTTCTTAACTCCGCAAGATTGTTGAATAAAGTTTTAATCAGTGGCCACCAACTCAAGATTAAGACTAAGAAAGTAGTTCGAGCCCATAATTGAAGCATGGTTTGACTCCTCTGCATCTTTCGGCCAGGCTGGGAAATTTAGATATGTTTTTGGCGTTGATCAAATTCGGATCCGACCTCACAGACGTGACTCACGTAATGTTTTTTTTATTGTTTTTTATGCAAGTTGAATAGTCTTTTTTGTTTCGAATATTACGCATTTAAATCCCCATAATCCTATTGAGCATGCAATCTTTGTCTGAGTCCTTACTATTTGAATTTTTAGTTTCATGATATTAATTAAAGGTTTAGCTCGATTAATTTAAACATTTTGTTAAATTTGGTTTCTTGGTATCGTGACGTCTTAAGCATTTTTATTAGTTATTTTACGATTATGCGAATAATTTGACTTTTCTAGAACACATTTTTTCACGTTCAGCTGCATGGATTCACTGATGTAATCATTACACTCATCATAAACCTTTTTTTCACTTTTTTTAATTAAACTTTAACTTTTCACATTTTAATGACACATTAAAAGTGGCCGGACATTATGAGACAACACTCATGGAAAGGCTATATCATGTCGGCCTGATTATTAATTAGTCGTGAATAGATGGCGTGGGAAATAATGTCGGTTTTAATGGCCCATATATGTCATATAATAGTGTCGTTTAACGGCGTATGATTGTGATTCGGAAGCAGATTGGATTGAGCTCAGACAGTGGTTGTACTGTTATCTTAAACACGTCTGGATACGTGCTATTACCCAAAATAAGTCCGAAAAATTATTTCGATATGAATCCTAATTTCTCGTCTTGAAGAATATAAAGTTAAAAACAGGAAAAGATGTAAAACCGGGTTTTACGTTGAAAGTTACGTACATTAAAATTTGAAATACATAAAACTTTAAGGTTTTTTATTCAAAAAAATAACTTTTAGAATATAAATGAAAATCGTATTTTAATCTCTGTTGATGTCTCTTTTTTTAAATATATAGTCTTTTAGGAAACATTTACTGTGGCCAATATAATTTGTTAAAGTTTGTAAAGTCGCCAAATACATGCATTTGTCATTTTTTTAATAAAGTCGGTTGCACTTTTTGCAATGTTGGTTCCTCTTACCAAAGACCTTAGCTGAAAAAAACTTCGTCACATGGGTTAAGGAAGGGACTGTATCTTGTAAGTAGTGTATATGATATGGGTAGGTATCATAAAAGTTGGGATTTACATGGTAGAATCTTCCACTATTCATATTAATTTGAACTGTGAATTCTTCATCAGTAAATAGTATTTCCGCTAAAGTTTTTAGAAATCTGCAAGAATTGTTGAATTTCATGTTTAAAAAGGTGCGAAGCTTTGAATGTCAAGTTGCATAACTTTGAATGTAAAACCCGGTATTTGTTTGATAATCTAAAAAACATCAGTACCGGTCTTTACATTCAATAAAGGCCGCGTGGAAACTGAATCTAGGCCATGTAGAAATCGACTACGGGAAATGCAGACATTAAATACGGGCCACCTAAATGAGTCTGGCAGAAGAAAATAGCCTATTTCGATACTAATAGAATATTTTTCTTTAAAAATTGTAAACAGCATTAAAATAATGGATGAATTTAAAAATTATTTGTTTTTTCGAGTAAGATCTCTTCGTCTCCAACCCTGTAGAAAAATCTTGAAGTAAATTTTAAAATAACAATAATATTTTTAATTATCAAATAATAATTCTAGTGCTAAAATAGGCCACTTTATTATTGTAGTCACGTTCTGTTGAGCATATTGACGGTTAAAACTGGTACACTATGGCATATTTACAACTATGACACGTGATATAATCAACTTTTACTACATCAGAAATAGGCATCTATTAACATACCAAAAAATTCTTAACTGATGCAATTTTAAAAGTTAAATTTTATTATTCCATAAATTTATTAAAAATAATAATGTTTATGAAAGGAAGATTTGACATATTCATCAAATAAAATAGTTCAAATTATTAACTGTAGACAAATGGAATTAAGCGGCTTTATATGCAACTTCCCTTTCTCTTGCCTTACTGGAAAAGAGCTCGATGAGATAATTAGCTTGTACATTTTTCAACACACACGAAACAAGCCCAAATGATGGACTGAAATAATTACACCGAATATATATTGATAAATCTAAACAGATAACTTAACAATTTTCTACAACCTAATTTATAATTAAACGCGTCAAAAAGTTATACTCTGTTTTCCGTATGAATCTTAAATAAACAATTAATTTTTCATCCATTGATCCTCATACAATAAAATCTATATTTTTATGTTAATTTTACTAAAATGATAAAAGTATTAGACGAAAAATCCAATCTCTCCAAGATTCATAATTATCTAAAAGGTCCTTTTTTTTCAATATTCTAATGGGATACAGTCAAATACGGTTAGGCGCACACTTCGGTTAAGTGTGCGTCTTTCCCGGTCCCGAGGCTGTGCACTTAACCGGAGTTGACTGTAAATTCGAATAACATATTTGAAACAATATCTGGATTTTTTTAACAGGGAATGTATATATATAAAAGGTAGGGCCATACCTGTTGAACTAAATGAAAAATATTGTCGTATTGTGTTAAAATGTTTGTTGGCTTCATAATCCTGTCTAACTTCATTATTCAATAGGCGAGAAGACATAAATCGTACCCTCGACTTGTATGATGTCGTGGAAAGTTTTCTACATTTAAATTCCTCATTTTTAGAAATATTCAAAATAAACATGACAGTAACCTATAATTTCATATTTATCATACTGTTCTTTTTTTATTGATGTTAACATTCTTTTTAAAAGAGAATACCTGCTTTTTATAACGACAAAATTCTGTCATTTGATGATCAATAATCCTCTTTTATTTTGTGAATATTCTCTTTTTAAATAAATAATTTAATTTTTTAAATTCAAATTTAAATCAAGTTAGGAAAAATCTTTTTAGGTTATGCTAATTTTAGATGGGATATACTTGCTTACATCTGTCAATTATGTTTAATTGTATGGAAATCTTCGAGTTTATCATCGAGAAACATCCGAAACTACTTGAAATATCAGAAGTAACACTCGATAATAAAAGAAACGAGGGTATTATCCCATTCATTTTGCCCTTATTTGTAATCGTAGAATCATGTTTATGCAACTGTTACAGGTCTCAAAAGATTCATTTCAGTAAGTTTTGTTTAACCAGTTTCTCAACTCTAAACGGAAAATTAATACCACTTTTATTTTTGGGATTGATTACACGTCACACCGATCCCGAAATCGCTCTCATTTTGACACAGAAATACCAAAAGAATCCTATCTGCAGTGATGTATATTTCAAATTCAACCAGATTGGACACTATCCTCTTCATATTATTGCAGCGATTTCAAGAATTGATCTGACGAAATTGCTTTTTGATAAATTGATGCCCACTACAGGTCTCGATAAAGTTTGTCACAATAACAACAGGATGGAAATAGTCCATTGCATATTGCTGTCTATAACCACAATGAAGATTTTATACATTATGCAGTAAAATATTTTGATGTGAATGCTGTCGATCAAGTATTATATTTACTAAATCTATTTTGGTAACACTCCGTTACATCTGGCTTCAAAATTGGGAGATCGAATAATGTCTAAAGTTCTCATAAGATACGGAGCGGATATTGAAGCCAGAAATTACGTGATGATTTATATTAATCAAGAAAATGCAAACGCCTTTGATGCTTGCGGTCGAATCTAATCACGTCGATGTGGTTATGTACTTTTTATCCCTCGATTGCGATGTAGATTCAGTCGATATAGTGCTCCATATAATTTAATAAAGGATTGTAGAGATTCGCTTACAGTCGCTAAAGCAAATGGATTCAATGATTTAATTTATTTGCTGGAAAACGAGAAGGCCAAATATTTCTAAATGCATACATTTCATTCATTTGGATAAATGCCTTAACATCGTATGGAACTAAGGAATTTATGAAAATTGTTCGCTGTGGGTAATTTCGTCCCATGTTATAGGAGTATTTTTATCATAAGCCGCTGTTTTTGAACAATTAGAAGAAATAAACTCTACAAGATCTAATTAACTCTTCAAAGTTATCAAAAACTACAGGTGAAAATTTTAATCGTGAACAAACGGGAGATGAAACCATTTAAAAATTGTAACTCACTATAGATAATCGACTCCTGTTATTCCAAGTGCTGACTTTGCTTGGTGTTATTGAATTGGATGGTTCAAACATCAATAATAAAACACAGTACTTATCTACTTCCTTCATTTTCAAATTTTATCAAATGTTTGATAAAAGGGCGATTGAGATTCATAAGATACATAAACATACAAATTTTTGATAGACTACCCTGATTTAAGCAAGTCTGCATGACTCAAACTCTGATCGTATGTTATGAAATAAAATACCAGAATGGACCTTATTCTGGTTTTGTAAGTTACTATAAGGGATAAATGGGGTGGAGTGAGGCAGATTATTATCGGCATCATACACCGAATACTAACCATGTTTATTGACCGAATTGATCAATCCATGAATGAGAGGACATCAACCTTATTGCAAACCATTTTATTAGAACGAAAACAGAAAAATTAATAGGCTCTTTCAGATGTTTGGTTGTTCAATTATTGATTTAATTACTTTAAGATCAAATAAATTGGACATTGACGATTTTCTCAAAAAATATCTTGAGTTTTTCTTCAAAATCGAATGTAGACGTCGAAAATACTCGATATGTTATTGACGACCGTTAAAGACACGAAACATTCCTGTAAATGAATCGTCAACCCGTAAGTTTTCGCACATATATATTTTGAATCATTGCGGCACTCGGACATTTGTCGATCCCATTAATACACAATTTTGGGGACAGAAAAACACAAGGAATGGAAATATGATTGAAAATCTTTGGAGAAAAGTATCAGTTTGACTTATTTTAGATATTAAGGGTTATCGAACTTTATGAATATTCCATGTCATTGTCCACATTAGAAAGATGGGAAAAGGCTTTGGTTTACTCGGTCCAGATCGCGGGTCTCCTCATTGTTATCAGAATAATCGCATATATGTTACGACTTTAGTTTAGATTCTAGTTTTTATTGAATATAGTTTCACGACACCAGAAACCATAGAATCAAACGGTAATTATGGTCTGAAGAAGCATTGATTGGAATCTCCAGGTTGTTTATCGTACATAGCCGAGTATAGGGTGGTACCATCTAAAATACACAGTGGGTTTTTGGCCCCCAAAGTTATGAACAAGTCCTTACACCCCTTTATAGAGCCCGCTCGGATTTTGGAACATCAAACGCAGCTTCCATATGAGCCAGTTAATGTTTTCATGTATTTTGGTTATTGTCTAGTTTAGTATGAAGAGAAATCCTCGGTCCATAGCTAATTATAAATAAAGGGCTTCTCTGCGATCGGTAATATTATGCTTCCGTGGGTAAACCGATACCATAGAATTCTTAACTAGAACATGAATAAAACCTGGAAGCATTGTCAATTGAATGCTAAAGTGCAGAGTAGAACCTAAGGCTCAATAGCTTACCACTCTAACATCCAAAAGGGCCTCATTAAATGGATATAAATTACCCATGAATATCGCCTCGGGCTTATCATTGCTAGAGTTCATTTACAGGCTCTTGGATTGGTGGCAAAGCAGAGATCATGGACTTTAAGGCTTCATTTAACTGGCGTCGGAGATGCTTTGTACTTTATAACCTCTTGGTGATGAATTATCATATGTTACCAACTGTTCAACTACCAACACCCAATACTAGATATTAAAGAAATTGCAAAAAAGGTCATTCAGATGAGTTAGATAAAAGTCTACTACCTAAAAAAGGTTAGAAACGGCAACTAGACTCCATTTCTATCCAAAAATAGAATGAACATAAAAAGTGATAGGTATTGCGTATGATGATGGTCAGAAATAAAAGAATCGTTTTATGGTGATTGCTGAAACTACGACTTTTGGGAAAAGCTACCACGATATGTCATCTTGAACACTTAAACCATGTCTTAAGGCAAGTTCCTGTTTGACGTGACAATGAGAGTGGGAAAAGTATGGATTGAACGCAGTGGTGATCTGGTAAAAGATATGTGTTAAATGACTTTTGATTCCATAGAGTTGAAAATTATACATTCAAATTCACGCAGAAAAAGAAACCTTGTCAAAATCCACGTTGACATGAGCAGAATTTGGCAACCGATAGATTACACCTTAAATAACATAGAATGCAACACTTAAGCAAATATTATCCAAATCGACATCTAATCCGGAGCGCATCTTCACCCAATGCTGGCATTATGAGAAAAGAAATATTCCCAGATCTGCTATTGAATATCGAATGCTTGGAATGAATTCCTAATCAAGAACTTAGTGAATGGACCAAATAAATGTTATCCAAATGGCAAAAGCCACCACATTACATTCACTATGTGGAAGAAGCTGATCCTAGACTGGACTATCCTAGTTTCGGTCTCACGCAGCATGAACGGGATATTTTGTTTAATGAGGACTATAAGAAATAATTTACTTATTTTTTTGCTAAAAATAAATATCCATGTAGAAGACGCTCCAAGGTTTTCAGTCATTTTTCAATAAAAGGTCTTATTCGCTGGTTTTGTGATACTTCTACTTTTATTGTTGCAATGGAGTGTTATTAAATGTTTTCGAAACCATTCTTCCATTTTTACCATATCTTATCAATAAATCAAATCTCATGCCTCAGCATACGAAGGCACTGGTTTAATTTCTGTCTAGTGTATACTTCATGAAAATATTGAAATTAAATTTGCCATTTATAGGTTTGATTTTTCGTTTATAGTTCTGGGCTAAATAAATTCTAGATCTTGGCTTTGGGCGACAGTAATCCAATAAATGAACCTTTATAATGAAGCAATTTGTGCCGATATGGGGATGATCCATCCAAATATTTTCAAAGACTATAAAATTCGAATCAATCAGAACAGATGAAATTATCAGGGCGTATAATTGCGATGTCTTACTAGCCTGATCAGAAATATGGTCATAACGAACAGAAAACGTTAAAAAGCGGGGTTTTTTGGTTCGGTCATATTTTCCAAACATACATCGTTATCTAAAGTCCTACGCTAAAAATTTTTTCCTCTGCGATCAAATGACTCATCCATCTATATGCTCACACCAGGACCTCGAGCTAATGATTTGATTAAATTTTTTTTTGAAATCATAAATCTTTTACGAAATTCATTCAATCTACAGCCATATATTTGAATATCTATTTATGGGTAAACCTATTAATGGTAGGAGTCCATTTTTAAATAGATAAACGGATATGCCAAAACGTATTATGGAGCTAGATACAACCTGACATATTCTTTCGACATTTAGAAGAATGATCATTTGAGAATTTATTGACAGGGGCCGGATGCTTCCGTTGAGAATATAAATAAATAACCGTCTCCTATTCAAACGTTTTTGAATGTGAGCAAGGCGGATGCATACCTCCTACAGATTGAGTTAGTTTTCAAAACCTCATAAAATTTATTTAATTATGGCAGTAAAAATATGAGTGTTGATGACCAAACATTCAGACGACCCCCAACAGCTTTACGGGTATATATTAGGCTACAACCATAGTCTACGTTCTCTTTTATGCAGTATTCGCTACAAACATTTTTCTTTTATGCTGTGAATTGAGGCATTATTATAAATATCATAAAATGTAATGTCTTTGTAGAGAATTTACAATGATATTTTTTTAAATGTAAATTTTTATAAAATTCAAAAAAAACTATTGTCAATAGGAGTAACAATATACGAAATCGGACTTTTACTATAGCACTTCAGTATCAGTTGGTTTCGCTCAAAAATTAAACCTTGAATCATACGACATGGCACGTCCAGCATAATCTGAAATTAGTACATCTCCTGCTTTGTGAACCACAGAAAATAAGTTAATGGTGAGTTTGGTATTCTTTTGTTTGGTGATCAGTAAACGCAAACATCGGATACAATAAAAATTATTAAATCAGTGAAAAGAATAAAGGACTACCAACAAATTAACAGTCTAAACGTGTAAATGCGACAAAGCCACATAAATGCAAACTTTGTGATATTTTTGACAATTACAAATATGAATTGATTTATTTTCCTTCTTAAAAGATTCAGAGTATACAATCAGGGTGAAGTTCATTATTTTTAATATGTAGGGCCACAGAAACCTTTGGAAAGCCATTTATTTCTCATTTTTCGTGGTCATAAACACACGAGAATGCGTATGCGTTTGTTCACTTATCACCAAACAAAATAATACCGGTGAGGTTATCGGATCTGGGTGCTTAAGGTGCCTAAAATCAAAACGATTTCATAATAATATGTATTGCGCAAAATCCAATCCGATGCAATCTGATACTTCATCTGGGTTCAAAAAAAGAAAAAAATCTGAAAGTATCAGGAAAACAACAACAACAATTGACGATGATGCGGACGACGGCCCTTCGGTCAAAAACATAAGAAAGAAGTCAATTATCAAACGAAAAACAGTATTTTTTGCTAACCGAGACTGATGATGATTCTTGTCCAACTGAAAAAGTTCCGACAGTTAACTATCGATCAACGGAATCTACGGAGCTTGATAGGGCCACCAAGACCCTCGAAATCGATACAGCTCATGACAAGGATGCCCAAGCAGTTTTTTATTTTGTAAACAGATGTTCGAGCGCCAGATGGAGCTTAATAAAGAGCTACAGGGAAAGAAGGATGATGGTTTGTATAAAGGGCAAGCGGCCTATGCAAAATACTTTGAAAAACAGGACAGTATTTTAGGAAAGGCGTCATCGAATCTAGTGAGGTTTCGCTTTTTTTTATATTAGACAAGGGCCATACAGAGCCTCTTCAAATATTCGAGTGACTACGCGTTGGGATTTCGAGCCAAATCTGTGCAAAGATTACAAAGACACTGGCTTCTGTGGTTTTGGAGATAGTTGTAAATACGTGCATGACAGAACCGATTATAAGGCCGGGTGGGAGCTCGAGCGCGACTACGAGGTGCATAGTAATAATATATAGGCCGGACTCTTGCAGGCTGCCGAAACGAATCCATACGAAATCGTGTCGTCCGAAGAAGAACCAGAATCCAATTGTGCTATCTGTAAAAGTGAATTTACAAACCCTGTTTGTTTCTTGATTTATGTAGGTGAAAACCAAATGCAATCATGTGTTTTGCGAGGCTTGCGCTTTGGACCATTATCGAAAAAATCACAAATGTTTCGTGTGTGGGTCTGATACGGGCGGTATTTTTAAACATGACAAAACTGGGCAAACTGGCAATCAAACCGGAGCAGAACCAATTGAGTCATTAGTGAATGAAATATCGAATGTCCAAGATTCGAGTGGTGAATCGCCTTATTCTTCCAACAATAGCGATTAGATATTTTTTATATTCTTTAAGTTTCGTCATGGCTGGTATCAATCCAGGTGAATGAACCTTTGATTTTTCGCTTATTAGATGTGTGAAATTAACTTATAAAATGGGAGGTAAGAGTAGTCGTTGTTATAGGGAATGTTCGAAGCTGCGGTAGAGCTTATTTTTTCTTCACATTGGATGGTCTGACTCAAAAAATATAATTACTGCCAATTTTTAATATTATTTTTGACCAGTGTCTGTCTGTTTCAAGGATATAACCGAAATTCGTTCCTGGGGTATGCCCTTGTAAACTTACTGTTTACATCTGTAGAGGAGTTTTTACCCAGGCAAATGTTGTTCTGGTCATACAGCTGTTATAAACATATAAGGCTGAACATAATGTTAATTTGTGAGAATCTGGTAATCGCCTGGTGGTGGAAGGCTGAAACCGGGTTGTTAGTGGTATAATCCAGAAATTGGTGTTTGGATCATAAGAATAAATAGAGGGAATCAATTAAAAAACAAAAATAGGCGTGTCCCTTTTTGATACCATTCAGTTACCACCCAAATAAGTGTAAAATTTTTGTGGTTTAGGTCAGTAGGTGTTTATTTCATGATGAATCTGTTGATTAAGGCTTTTGAGTTGCTTTCATCATTTCCAATATGCTATAATCCAAGTTTCAATAATCCATCGTTCACATTCTCGAATGTTTAAGTTCACGTATTAACCAACATTGAGTTTATCTATTTTTTGAATATTATCAGCTTTCAAAAAATCGATCAAAATAATTCGCTTTATTTTAGCTATCCAAATATTGTGACAAAATAACACCTTAGGGATATTTATGTAAAACCCTCGTAGTCCCCAACTCGAAACTTTTATTATAAGTCGAGCTCATAGGGAAATCTTTACCTACGTATACTCATAATTCTTAACCAACAAATACCGCTCTGTTATTAGTGTTAAATTTGTTGGAACAGTGCTTAGATAATGAGGGTCTAACAACGGTCGAATAGTTATCAAAGACATTAGAAACCTAAAATTGGGATAATACCATAAGAATTTTTCACCTTATTGGTAATTGCAGATCTAGAGAGAGGAGATTCTGAAATATTCAAACACATGTTTGAAAGGAAGTAAAACCACAAAGTACCTGTTTTGACGGATAATAATATCTGATTATTGAACTTCGGGTTGATTCATGGTCAAAAAACCGAAGTTCATAAATCGACTGCAAATTGGAATACATGACACTTAGATGATCCGTTATTCGACTTTTTACCGTTTTCATGAGCCCAAAAAAACAACTAATTTCAGATCACATCCAATTGTCTCTTTTCTGCTTTTCAAATACCGGACTTTTATTCAAAAAATGCACTAATTGCAACGAAAAATTGATTTTTCAAAAGTTAATATGTTAACTTAAATAATACTAAAACAAATTGTTACTATCTGTGGATGCTCTCTTCATTCATGTATTTCTTAAAAATTGTTCTGAATGATTTATATGTTTCGTTATATTTATTGGTATTACTTTGTAAACCTCAACCATCCTTAAAGATTTGTTTTTTTCTTTAATTTTTTTCCTAAAAACATGATAGAAGACATTATTGGAAGATAATAACGATTTATTCAATTAATTTTTATATTAATTTATTGAATTTGACAAAATGCATTCATCAATGCAATTAATGAATTTTTAAATGCAAAACCTGGTACAGCAAATTTGACTCAAACACAAACACTCGAATTACCTCTGAGAATATCATTTAAATTGAGATCGTTTAAGAACCTGCGAGTAAGAGATGCTTCTAAGCTGTACATCGAAAAAATTTAAACTTTTAATATTTCAAAAGCGACTCCAAACGATTTATAGTTAATTCTGATTTCTTAGCTGATTCTTGCTAAAATCGGCTTGATACAAGAAAATATTAGATAATAATTTTGTATAGCTGGTACGCAAAACATTAAATAAAGGAAACCCAAATTACAAATGGTACATCCAAGCGCAGATATGACGACACTTTTAAGAATCTCTAAAAACAGTAAAATTTCACTGATCTTAGAATTTAAAGAACTTCGCATCACAAACTGCGGGAACAGATTCGGGTGATAATTTTTTGAATCGAAACGAAACTGAAAACGATGAGTTTCTTGATCTTTGGGAGAAATTTAAAAAAGAAACTAAGAGGAAAGCAGATGAGTTTAGTATCAAAGGGTTCAGGAAACAATATGTATAATAGTTGATGACCCCAGAAGTTATCAATGGATAGAAACTTGATAAGTTCAGACGGTTTAAATTTAGAAAACCTGATAGATATCGATCATCCGAAGTTGAGTAATATAATGAAAGTGGAAATCAATATTCATGGCTTGAATAAAACGAATAGCGAGACAGATCACGATTTGTTTAATTTAATTATTGAAAAAAATTTCACAGATTGTTTAAACGTAGCCTGCTAATAATTTAGGAAATGAACAAAAGGTGGGAAATGGAGCTTCGAAGCAAATCTGTTGATAAACTTGGCCAGGTAACATCCACTTTTTCATTATAATATAAAATTGGGGCATCCAAAAATATGAACCAATTAGCACATAACATCAGTTGAAGTGACAATCGCGTATAAAAAAAGGGAAGGATTTTTTCCTGAAACCAAATGATTTTCTCAGCTGATCAACAACCGAATATCATAGTGGTGTCTACTATCCACAGAAAAAGAGTAGGGACTATGATTAGTCATTGAAAGTCTACATTGACCATAAAAAATCCAAGAGATAACTAGAATAATTCATAATTGTGAAGTTTAAGGATTGCCAAACTCAGACATGATTACCGAGTATGGAGACGGTAAACCTAATGTAGAACATGTTTGTATGTTTGAGGTCCTCATCTCTACCAGCATACTTTGAGCCATGCCAAAACGCGAGATATAAACCCAATAGTTCACCCGCTTGCAATATAGGACTGCACAGAATGAGGATTCAGTTTTCAAGAATCGCTCAATGAGCACAAAACTTCTTAAGATTAACGTGTGATAAATGGTTGGTTAATTCATCGTCTCGCTCCTACCTTTTTAAATAGTGATATATTTCTCAATATTTCAATTGAGTCTACTTAATTTTACATGATACATGATATTGTAATTTTAAAGACGTGCACTTACCTGGTATTGAAAAAAATATATGGCGGTTTTTAAAAAATGTTTTTAAAGATTCTTAGCAGATATAGACTTTGTTTAAATAGCTAAAAACCAGGTTAGTCATCCATACAATCTAAAAGTCCATATCCAATTATGTATTCTCTTTTTAGGCACTGTTGACATAAGTGAAAAACTACAAACCCTGTATCTGCATCCTCAAAGGCTCAAATATCTCGATAAAATATAAGCATAAACGGGCTGTACTTTATTTGCAGTGAAGCCATCCCTCGTGGAGGAGTGAATGCCTAATTTTTTAAGCGTTTCTACAAAATTTGGTTACAGTTGTTGGGATATAAAAACATTTTTTTCAAAACCCGGCATTCTTTTTAATCCAAACCGCCATATATTTTTCAAATCCCCGTATGTTAACAGAATCAAATCGATATTATCATAACAGGGAATTTTATGTTAAGGCAATATTGTTTTGAAAAACCGATAGTAAATAAATCAAGAACAGAAGAGCGATTAAAAAAATGACACAATAAACTTTTTAAATCCGAAAAAAAATCGGTCAAGATAGATATATTGATATCAGTGAGATTTCTGTGATTGATACTCAACGTTATATTTATTATTTTTTAACAACAACTGACACCATTTCCCATTCCGAATTTCTTCTTTTCCGCTGCAAACATTCAAAAGTTCTTTTTTTGTTATTTATTATAAGGAAGTAAATGATAAATGTTAAAGATATTGTTGCTGTTAGGCCCAGACCAATCTCAGTTGACTATTGCTCATATTGAACTCGATAATCTAACCTCATATTTTCAAGACCCTAAAAGGTATAGTCTTTTAAATTTTCATATACATTTCATAATAAAAATACGAAATACAGAAATTTGAATATCCACATCGTAAAGTCGGAAATTCGGAAGGGGAAATGGTGTAACTTTGGTAGTCTTAATAACTAATCCCCTGATCATACATACCAGATGAGTAAACTTGACCCTTAATCAAATAAGGTCGTTCCGATTTTTTGTGGGTTCACGTGTTTAGACGGACAAACGAGAATGGAATAGGACACTAATATGAATACTTTGATAAAAATTTTGAAGTTAATGGAAACAGAGAAAATTTATCGGCATTTAATGTTTTTGTGAAGAACACCAAACTAATTTCGAAACCAAACATTCCCCAGGAAAATATACTATTGGTTTATTTGGATTGTATTTTAGCATTTTATCCTCAGTTTTATGATTTGAAAGAAAAAAATAAAAACAACAATTCAAATTACAATCATGTTAATAATACAGTTCCATCTAGCCTCGTTTGTGTTTTTGTTTCAAAACATCCAAAAAGCTGAATTTATATCATAATTCACTCCAATTTATTTATATAAGACCACTGAAACCACAAATAGTTTAAATACTGAACCACTACAGTATCGTGCGTTCCATATTGATTATCTTAAGTTTTTGAAAATTTCTGAACACTTAATGATGTTTTAAACGTCCGATTTGAATCTATTGTCAGGATGAAATTTCACAGTAAAAATAAACCTCATATAAACATACAATTACTTTAACGAACACGAAATCCTCCCTTCCTGTATTATTCTGTTAATGTTTGGGTTGTAAGTACACCATTTTTAGCCCAAAATGTCTGACTTTCCGGTATAGATGTTCTAAAATTCCGAAAATGTATTTACTATAAAAATTAGATAATAAATTTCGGACAGATTATTTCTATTTGGCTCAATCCAATCTCAGAAAACGATTTTCGATGTTTGGCTCGTAAATCTAAATGCTTATTTCCGAGACCATATAAGCTAAAATCGATATTACTTTAATTTACTTTTAACTATTTAAACAGTCTGAACTTTTCAATGTACACACAGGAAAGCAGGACATCTTGGACGGGAAACGCGATATCAAAATATTTTATTCTAACCAATGATATAAAATTTTATTCACCTTCAATTCAAAATCCCTTGAGGTTTTCTAATGACGTCACCTTGTCATTTTTTAACTCTAGCTGTTTCTAAACACTTTTCTGAGTCTAAAATCATGTTCATGGCTCCTTAATAATGAAAAATCGTTATTTTTATGGAATCTAAAGTTAATAATAGGCCATATCATCACTAGAAACATGTAACCCCATACAGTTATACCCACACTACTTTTTACGGTTAATTGATGTGACAAACCATTTTTGTAAGATCGTTATTCATCAGTTACCTTGCTAGAAGACAGAATCACAAGCATCAAACAAACTTCGGAATCCGAGAACAGGGACGGTATACATTTTAATGAAAGACCATTTCACATTATTAGGCAATTGGAATCAGAAAATACTGTCCCAACCAAACCTGCCATCAAGAATACTTTGTAAAATCGGTTTAATTCCTACATGCATGAAAATCAAAATGTTGAACATTCATATGATCCAGTGTTGATCTTGAGGAACTCGTCTTTATTGCACATCAACTACGAGGAATCTCAAACATAATTATCTTCATCTTTATATCCATGTATTACGTCAGAGTAAGATCGTGTTAACGCAGATCCTGTCGGTTAACATGCCAGATTGCGCGGAAGAAATAGCTCTAGAATTATTGAGTCAAATCGTTTATCGATTTAATGACGTATTCGACATTATTAATGAGAACAAGTGGTTTGATGAGTTGGAATCTAAATACAATGATCTGAGTACTGGTTTTTGATAAAAGATACTTCCGACTGTTTTTCTCTCATGGCGCCATCGCTGAAATATATAATGTTTTTTGCAGTTCACAACACTAAACCGGTAAATATTTTTCAGAAATTAATTTATCTAATCTCAAGATATTTTATTGTAATTTTTCAAAACAAAACTGGATATATTTTGCCTCAATAAGATTCAATAATCTGCTGATAAGTTGGAAATCACATCACCAATACTGTTGGACTTAATTATGATCATACTTTTTATACAGCAATGAGCCATGCGTTGATTTCTTTTATGCCGTTTAGAAGTGGTAAACCATATCCAAATTCAGACAAACCTTCCATATATTGATTAATAAGGGAAGGGGGTGGTGGTTTGTGGTCAGCACAAGCCTGTTATCCGATGGTTTAAATTGGTTTTTATGCGTTTAGTTGAAAAAATACACCACCATCATATTTTCAGGTTGGCTCATTATTCTGATCATGAAATTCCAAAATGTTCATTTGGTTAACTATTGGTTGTCACTAAATGCATTGCTGTGATTCTAATGCTTTTGGAGATGTTTACAATTGTAGAGTCAAAAATCACCAAGAAATCTAAAACCGCAACTTTTGGCATGACTTGGTATAATAAAATAAATTGTCGTTGATTTAGAAGTTGTATTGCCGAAAGATTCTGTCCTTTTCTACGGTCTGTTAGTTAGATGCTTGCTTCTATATCTATAAGAAAAGGGAGATGCTGAAACATATAACGAAAATGATTGTTTTTTCTATTGTTTTAAATTGATCGCAAAAACATCTTTAGCGTCTTCTTAATGACAAGACCCGGCGCAGATATCACATGAAATAATATGCAGACGTTTATATGTATATAAATGGTTTTAAATAGAAAATTTCGCCGTTTTAACTATCTCATAACTTTTTATTCACTTTACAGATATAAATTGACGTTTCAGCTCTTGGTTGTATTTTTTTTAAGAATTAAAAAAAAAAGCCATAGCCTGACATTTAGACGGTTATAAATCAATATTTAAGCATTGAAAATGTTCAGATTATTTTTAAGATCATTGCTTAGTTTCTCGTTTATCCATCAAAATATCTTACTTTACTTTTCGGTCTATAAGCAGCGGTTTTTTTCTAAATATGAATTTTTACCGTTTACCGTACTTTCCTGACTATAAGCCATTAGTTTTTTCAAAGATTTGAACTCTGCGGCTTATGTAAGGATGCGCTTCATACATCGGAAAATACAGTATTTGGTTCAGAAGAGAAAATATGGTGCTCGATTTTTTTGTAAGATCTTTTTAAGAAATCAACCTCAAAAATCAGAAACCAGAGAGACAAATTTACATTTGAAACCATTTTAAACACATGTCATGACTCTAACGCTACCAGTCGAAATATAGGGTTATTCAACATGTTTTTAGACTATTACCATGTGGTTATCGATATTTCATTTTTACTAAAGGTTTATCATGCTTCATCATTTCTCACTGTTTTGAGCATCCTAGTAAAGGTTTCAGATTATCCGTATACATATAAGTGATGATAATTTGGTGGTATATCTTCATGACTTAAAAATCATTCAGCGGATTATATAACAAAATATATATGTAAAACATCTAAAGTATCCATAAATTGTACGCGGTCTTCATTTAGACCCCACGCCAGATTAAGGTTTTGACCACATTTTTTCCACTATTTTGAAATCTAATCAAATAATATTTTATATTCATCATAGAGAGTTGTTAATAAATTATTTTCGAGACTTGAAAATATCAAAAGGTATCATCTGAAAAAAAACAGCCCGGTGATAATTGAAGCTTTGATTGAATCCATTCCTAAAACCTCGATAATCGCCAAGTAAATGAATGTGTAATAATGAATCGACGATCTGATTGCTGACATCGTTGAAGCAGATAAACAAGGGTACCCAACAGTATTTCATTGTGATCATAGTCATCCACCTTTGTGGTTCTTGTCACTCACATGATTTCGATCGAAGAATTAAGGAATCAGCCTCATATTTTAGATCAAGTAACAATCTGATGATTACAGCTCTGGAATCTGGTGAGAAGATACAGCGATACACATGTAAGTTGGTTTATAAACAGGAATATTTGATATCGAATTTGGTTCTATTTAAATATTGCTCAACATTTGATGTATATGTTTAGTGACACAAAGATCAAGATTACGAAAAAAATGTTGAAGGAAATGGATGTGTACTTAAAGAATGACGTATCTTCATTTATTTTAAATTATGTGGAGGTATAAAGTATTTTTACAGATCAAAAACATCATAATGTTTCTGGTTTCAATTTTCGAAACAGAGATATTTCAAATGGTAAAATCTGGTTCAAATTAGAACGAATTACATCAGATAATTTCAAGTATCCAACACAAAGAAACAGTTCTGGAATGCTGTTACGCCATTTTAAAAAGAGCACAACAGGTTTACTTGAATTTTACCAGAATATCAATTATTTCACTGGAAATAGCCATATAAATACACTATTAAACTATTTCAAACTGTTTAACCGCAATTATAGGTAAGTAATTCTACGATATTTCATTTTTTAAAACTGTTTCACCTTTTTGTGAGATTTTATAACACCTACTCTTTTTCCCATAGGGAGTGAACGTCTCGGCGGTATCTCATCCCTAAAGAGGGGAGAAACTTGTTTGTCAATATCTAGCTAGAGCTAGTATGGCAATACCATAACCTTCGACAGGTAGAATTGAACCTGGCAAGGAAGAGACAGTAGAAAGAATTGTGAAGCTTGGACAGCGGCGAGTCCCGCAGCTTCTCAAAATCAACATGGTAACGCGCTGGTGAGTGTTTACGTAGACCAAGAACCATTTCAACACACTCGGATTACCCTCAAATAATATGGATCGTTGGTCCATTTTATTGTTGTTTTAGATGTAAAACTCAAATAATTGAGGCAAAACGAGAAAAGGTATGAATCTTTAACGTGGGCCATCTGTTATTTGTTTGAAAACATGCTTTATCAAACCAAAAAGATTTGAGCTGTTTCATTTCAGTTAAAATTGATCTATATACATTTTCCAAATTTTCCTAAATATTGCTTTGTATTCAAGCATTTCTAAACCCTGACTCATTGCTAAGTCTTGCGACAGACACCTTAATAAGGTGTTCTACAGTGTTTATAATAGAGCCAATTTAAGATAAATATTGATAACTTTATTATCTGGTGGAGTGTGGTTTAACAAACACTTTTAAACGATCCTACTTTCATTGACCACATTCAACCCAAATCAGAATATCGTTGAGCAGTAAATTAATGGTTTTTTAAACAGGAGAATCAATCCTCGGTCATCTCGTAGATTATCTGATGCATTAACGGCAGAAATATGAAGTAGATCATTAAATTCATTTAAAAACGCTAATTTTAATAAATGAAGTGTTACTCTACGTCCTGATCTGGTTCGAACAATCGAGAATACATGTATCAATATCATTCAAAAGGTATCTTTTTTTAATGCAGTTTACATATCCGAAAAATGTTGACGACATTCTTACAACTTCGGAATGCTTTAGATCCAGCTTGAACAACTTTCATGGCGTAAACCATCATCTGATATCGGTACACATATTTGGTACATAGAAATCGTTCGATCTGATCACGGAATTTGGAGTATTTGAATCAATTGATCTTCACAAGCACGATATCAAGAAATTCTTTTTATTCGTTCAGATTCTAATTCTTCCATTATATAAAACTGGTTTTGGGATCGAATTTTTGATTTCATTCGCTGAACTGGCACTCAGTATCGATCCAATATATGCATTATCGTTTTTTCAAATCGTTAAGATTCAACTTGAAGATATTATAAGTGGAAATCTGGTGATTACATTCGAAAAACTTGATGATATTATGACTCGTTCAATCAGATGCTGCGATCGGTTACCGGTAAATCATTTTCTGATACGATAACTCACGATCCTGAAAACAATATTCACAATTTAATATTCCAATTCGTGGTCCAATTACCTGGAACGGATAAAGATAAATGGAGGGTTGAAAAATTGTCAGATTTAATGGTCGCCCTTTCATCTTATTCTAATGTGGTAATTCGGGATTATAAGAGGTGAATCGTAGCCAAGATATCAAAGAAAATGAAATGGAATATCTTAGTAAATTCGTGGCTGATGTATTCAAAGTTGTGACAGATTTGATTCCCCGCGTGGAAGAGACCTCAACAGGTAAAATAATACTCTTAAAAGGATCTGCATACAATTCAAAAAAAGTTTGAAATACATGGATATAGACTTGAGAGCTGCACAGATTTCAAAGATTCAAAATGTTTAAAAATTTGATTGACTTGAAAATTATTTAAAATTGATGATGAACCCGCATAGGTTTAGTTTTCACGTTGTATTTATTACTGATACAAATCCACCTAACAAAATTAAACTTTTTTTAACTTTGCATCTTTTGTCAACGCCGAAGAATTTACCAAATAACTGTGGATTCCATAACTCAGAGATAATTAAGTTAAGACTCAAAAGTTATAAAACCGCGAATAGTACAAATCTTAGACCAAACAAAACCGTTTCATCCGTTTAACACATGTAAATATCAAGATACACTTAAAAGAAGTCATTCTCCATAAACAATATTTGAACTATTATTTATGAAGTTGGATGATTTTATATTTATCTACCAAAGTTTGATCATTACACCCATTGAATGGAAGGTAGTAGTTAAGATGAATAATAGTGTATGAGAGATGATTCAGAAAGGACATAGATGTCGATTATATTAGTGAGTGAAACTTCCAGGTAAATGGTTCAAACGAACATTTCATTCGGCTCAGATATCAAGAATGAATTGCAAAATTTTGATTCATCTATTAGTTCCTAGCTGAATCATTCAGTAGTCTAAACATTACCGGAAAATTTTTTCAATTTTCATTTTCCTGTAACAGCCTCTGTAATATCATACTTCCCAGAAACTTAGCAACAGTTTAAATACATCCGGATACATTCTTACAAACATAGAACTAGCATCTTGTAGAATTGTCCGTGATTGTTGATTGATATTATAAATTTGATTGGTTCATAAATCCGACCAGTGCATATAAATTAGAATCACATGGGACTGTTATGAAATAAAGGTGTCAAAAATTAATTAACAAACATCAAGGTATGAAACGGTGAATATCTTGCATTTTTATATAAACCATATGAAAAACTCTTGAAAAATTTGTGGTAACAGTCAAAAGTGAGTCCAATCCATTTCACGTGACAAAATATCGAGCATTATTTTTTGGTGATTCATTATAACAAGTAAATGAGCGATACGTCAATTGACTGGCGGCTTTTTAAAATTTCCAACCATTTTTTTTATGCTCAAAGACACTAAATTTCCCAAAACAGCCAGCACATCAAAACGTAGTTTCTATTGACGCGGCAAATCATCAGAATATTACAGGACTGTCTTAAAGGGTTGATGACAGAACACTCTGTTATTCTAGTTTAGTTAAAATTTCGTCTATCGTCAGACGAGTCATCATAGTTGGCTAGATTGATTTGAGTAGATCAAACAGGCGGTCCTGCAATAAAAATTCTTTGTAGAGTTTGCTCAGTGATGACTTAAATATCGTTTCATTCTGATATCATGGATAATTTTATGATAGATGTTCCAGAAACTAAAAAGTATTACATAATTTACACATAAACACAATTTATTTATGGAACCCTTATGATTTTTCCAGTACCCACTGTAGATCCCTTAAAGCGCAACAAAAATCGACCCATACTCTTGGTTTTTTCAAATAAATCAACAACCAAGGGCTCGGACGATCGAAATATGACATCAGCTCTAGCGTTTGACATTATCAACCTGGTATTAGCATTATAAACCTCGGGTTTCTTTTTTCGGCTCCGGTTTTATCTTTCAAACTAATTATTTTGATTATCTTGACAGTTTGACTGATTTGTAAATAATGGAGGGTTAGTTGTGATCCTATTAACAAGGGTTGAGGTGTCTCAAATAATATAATCGATCCGGTAAAAGTTTCCGTTATGAATGGTGGACAATTTATTGGACAAGCGATGCTACCAACTTCAATATCATCATCAGAAGCAGTGTTAACGAGCAGACAAAGTTGGGAACCAGCCCCGAATTCACCTTCCTCCAATCCATCGACATCTAGTGAGCCAAAGATTTACTTATTATTTCTATCTGCTGATTCAGCGGAAATACTTGCAAACTGGCAGGTAACTTTAATACACCACTTTCGACCCGAGAAAACAGTGTAAATGTCCTATGTTTAACTATTAATCATAAGCAATAACCTTCAAACGAACCAGAAATCGATAAACGCAATGGAGAATTAAGATCACGTTCCGGGCAAGCTAAACTATCTCAAATTAAGCTCTAACAACCTACGGAATCGACAAAAGATGGACCTTTGTACCAGTTAGTCTGTTTGTTACCCTCATTTTTGACAATATTCCACCCAGAAAATGCTGAAATTGGAATGAAATGAAATATATGATCCTGTAACAAGTATTCTTACTTTAATTTTTAGCTTTTTCAAATTCTTGGTAAGTAAACTGCATGCTTGATCGTAAATATCCTCCCGGTAGTCCACCTATCTCAAACAATCCATTACAAGGTCCATTTTATTAATAAGTATGATAAATTGTGTGATTCCCAGGCAACGAGCAATTTGGACATGTTCAAAAGTTTGACCGTGTAGTTCTGAACCATCTTTAAGTGTTTCAGGAGTATCAGTTACAAGTATTGCTACGTCAGCCTGTTGAATTTCGTTTTACTTGTGTGATCCCCGAAATGGTACTGCTAATATAATCCTTATGACCTGGACAATCAATGATTTCGACTAAGTATTTTTTAGTCTCAAATTGTCGATGGGATATATCCATCGTGATTCCTCTTTCTTAATGTCTCAAAAATACCGCTCACGCTCCTGTGCAGTCTCATCGGTGTTCCAAGCCAAATGAAATGATTCCTTTCCGATTTTCTTTGATTCTTGCAGATTTCTCGTAAATTTTCTTATACTTGTGTAATGTCTGCTGAGGGATCAACCCGATTTCAGAAAGCAAACGCCCTATGAACGTACTCTTTCCGCTATCAATATGACCTAACATCAAACATCCGATACCTAGCACTACGATGTTAAGAGGTGTTTTCATGTTGATAGTTTAGGACGCGCTTGCGTCAACATGTGATGGATTTTCGTGATCTGGGCTCACCAATGTCGATCCCAATGAACGAATCAGGTTTATCTGTATGTAAAGACATTATTAAATTCCTTTGGCCGAACGTAGTTTATAATCGGGGATTCAGGACTAGATTTTTCGACATCACTTCAAACAGGCCCACTGGTGTGAATGATGAGTATCTGAGGATATATATTATATTTTCTCTCAAAGCCTCTGGTGCATAGTGCAATCGTCACCATCAGATCATTATTTTGAGCACATTCAAACATCCTATTGCTACAGGCCAACAAGATTTAAGATTTACCTTAACCCTTTTAGTGACATACATATTTTACCAATACATTCTAAAAATGCCAGTAAAAAAGTGCATTTTTATAGATAATTTATAAGAACAAGAAAAATATTCACAATTTTTTACACATTCTCCTGGAAAGATTTTATACTAAGATAATAGAAATACAGATATCGAATACTACATATTTATTGACAAGAAAATTAAAGAAAATATATGGAAAATGAACGAGATTTCTTTACAAACATGTTTTCCTAAACAAACACCGTGCAGTCCTTTTTACACATGGAGCAAATCAAGTTGGATCTTTTCACTGCATTTCTGTTCTTACTGCTGCATACCACACATCGTCGTAAATTTCGTCCTGGCAATCTTTCCAAGTCAAAAGTTAACTGTCAAAATGAGCGCTATCGCGACGGCGCTCATTGGCGCTAAAAGGGTTAATGACAATACCATATCTCGAAATGAGCAATCATACAATTATTTAAGTCAGAATGATCGTATTTGATGAAATTGATGATTTTGTCCATTTTGTCCAATATTTGAAACAATTTTCATGCAATAAAACCGTCATTCAAAAACTCGATGAATTTTGTATTTGATAGCGATGATATGTCAGCGGTGTTGGTGCATTGTTCTGCCTATCAAACATTCCTTAGCCAAAGGTTGTACTTTGTATCGTACCTATGAAAGTAAGAAATGAAACTGAAATATGTATTTAGGAATATCCAAACACTATATCATTAGTATTATAGTAGCTGATATTTTATTTCAAAATAAAACAGCTGGAGATCCCAAAGCTTGAGTAACAATATAAAAAGGCGTGATAATCAGTTTGATTTTCTGTTTATTCGCGATTTTTAACAGATAGCTTCCTTACAACTGGACCGATTATGTTGAACGAAATATAATGTATATGCGTCGATTATTGACACTACCAACTAAATGGACTTTATTCCAGAGTTTTACTACAATTGGTTTGGTGTAAACCTAATATTCTATTGCTTTTAAAAGTGTACTAAATATCATTAATTCGATTTCAAATTTTATAATAATCACAAAAAGTATTTGTACCCTTATCCTGGGATTTATTTAAAAAATCGAATGCGTTTCGGTTCAACCATTTCTTAAATTTGATATTATCAAAATCTAGATTCAGGTTAAAATTCATATGTTTTTCCATTTTGTCAATCAGCGTTTGGTTGACTATTTAAATGGTAGGGAGGATAAATTTGTTTATCTAAAAACTGATTATATTCATTTACTTTTATTGAACTTGCACGTTAATAGATTAAGGATTTCAAATGTGATTTTTTTTCGAAAACAGCCATGCGAAAATCGAAATAATTTGAATCAGAATGTCGTTGTGGTAAATTTATGTTTTTCTATTAGTTTAGTCAATAATCCGATTATTTTTTAAACATGAAAAAATAATTTTATGTCGAGAATTAATCCTTGGCAGATCAATCTACTAGAGGATATGGCTGTTTATTCAAGAAAATATGCCTATCCATATCAACAGTTATTTTGGCCGATTGTTCTTTCAAACCAGAACCAATGATATCACAAGTAGATATTGCGCGACACGATGCGATTTTTTCGAATGAAGTAGAGTCGAATTCACTATTCATTACTTAGTGGCTATAATATTTCTAAAATTTTTCTTTTTTCTGGAACAGTCAAGTTTTGAAGTACTGTGGCTCGCATTTAAAAATGCATTAATTGCTATGATAAATGAGTTTTTTTTATATTTAATAGATTGACTCTTAAATAATATTTCAACGACTTGTCATTGCCTATCGATCTTCTCTGCTTTCATATGTTGAGGAAGAAATTGTTCGGAATGATTTTTATGATTTGACGAACTTGTTGGTGTGACGTCCGTAAACCTCTGCCATTCTTAATGATCTAGATTTTCCTTTAAAAAAAAATTCTCCAAACATGCTGGAAGAAACTATCGGAAGAGAATTGCAAGTTGTTAAAATATAGGGGTTTCAGATCTACTTAATAATCACTGCAAAACTAAATGAAAATAGTCTAGTTCAAAATTTCTCTTATTTGAGGTATTCTAAACCTCTTTTAATCAACTTTTATTCTTTCATTCAATTTCAAAAAGTTAAAAATACACTATTTATGAAAAAAATAAAAGGAACTGATCGACATAAACCCCAAAATACTGATGTAAACTAATGGACGCATATGAAGGAAGAAAAAAACAGAATGAGAGTTGTAAATACGACAAGGTGTCAAAATATTAGACGTTCACATTACGCCATAAAAGCAACAGGGTTTCTTATGAAGTCCAAAAATAGATAGTGGAGAAGAAACTAGGAGGTTATTCTGGATTTGTAACAGCCTCACCACGTGCAAGGAGTCCTCCTAACGTGAATGTTATGGTAAAAAATGCCTAAAACCAAGGACAAATTTTTATTCGTAACCTATTATTTTCTATTTTACATGGATACCCTCCTCCTTATTGGAATTCCCGTACTTATTTGGCTTTGGTAAAAAAATCCTGATTAAGGTTTTTCACAACAGTTGGTCCTGAGAAAATAAAAACGAGCTGAAAATTCAGAATTTATCAAATGTAAGGTTTATTACCCTGCTCATGAAAAAATTTTTTAGTTTGTGGCCTTTTATTAAGTTGATCGAAAAAATCCGATAACTAAAATTATACCAGAAGCTTTATTAACTTGGCTATTGATCTCTAATTTTAGACTTGTTTTTGATAGTACAAGTCCTAATTGGATCACAAAAAATATCGGAAGATAGAAGACAATTCATAAACAAATCTCGTGTTATCGCTCGATCATTTCAAACAGTGAAGGGGTTCGAATTTCATAGCCGCGGGATGGATATGAGAATCAGCTGTGATTCGGCCAGAAAACACAACGATTACAAACCTTATTCTAGATTATCTGATATTAAACGTAATATTTTCCTCAGAACACGTATAACAAAACGAAAAACCGCCTATGAAAGTTAGATAACGAGCCAAAAAACCCGGTATGTGATAAATAAATTTTTAACCGCGATTTCTTAATATACACGAAAATAAAGTACGCAATATCATTGATATTTGAGGAAACTGGAACTTGTACTTCTTTAGTTTCTTATCAAGAATTAAAATCCAACATAAAGATCACTTGAAACGAATGATTATGACCGTCTTGTAATATTTCACTCCAGTACCAATGTTGGTATGATACTGGTATGGATCCAATTGTATTCGCACCAATTTTCCATTCTCTAAACTAAAAGTATAAACAGTTAATCCATAATACATACTATTTACTATGAACATATCCATGTCAGAAACCAAATATAACTAATTTTTGGATTCCTATGCGCGTTTTTATGATATTCAAATATTCTAATTCGGATTTCTCATAAAATTGTTGGCATATATAAACGTGAATACCTGAACGCTTTGAGTCAAATTATACAGTGCCTTGCAATTGATTTCGTCGACCTTGCAATTGATTTCGTCGACCTTGCAATTGATTTCGTCGGCGGGCGGCGATCATGCAATTGAATTCGTTGCAATTGCAAGGCACTGTAAATAGAGTCCTAACTAATAAACGAGGTAAGTATGAAAGATAAAACATATAATATTACAGGCAGAAAAATCCATTTAAAATTCCTGACGTTGGAATTTAACCATTATGAAACATTTGTATTTCATCAATAAACGATCGATGACTTCTCAGGTTGCATTTAATATTTTAATCAGTCTAAATTCAAAAAAACACTGTTTTTCGACCGGCCCCTCTATATCCATGCTTTTATAGTTGGTCGCTTGAAAAACGGCCAGATAATGATGAAGCTACAGAAGTGATAATTAACTTTTAACAAACGGAATATTTATAGCCGAGAATACATCTAATTTTCATGTTTATACTTTTGCATCTCAAACATTATTTTCTTCAACCAGTAGATGCAACAAAGGCATGTTTTCCCACCGTTTGGCGTGTATCTTGCCTGTGATGATCTGCTGGTTACATGAATTACGTATGAAATAATGGTATGTGGTAATTCCAGTTGTGTAAATCTCCAAAAGTGAGTAACTGATCAAAACGTGTATGGGAACCATAATCTGAGCTGATAATTGAACTTACGCCCACGAAAATTATCGGACGCCTGAGGCCATAATGATGGTTCATAGTGTGAATATATGTTAGAACACCTAAATGAATAAATTTTTAACTTGATAAACCTGCGGAAACCAAGCAACCAAAAACCTGAATAAATACCCGGAACACATTCAATACCATAGATCTGTATGAGTAAATAAAATACAGTGGTAGTTCAGTAACCGTGACCTCGAGTGAACGATGGGCACTTTTCACATAATTTCCTTTCGATACCACAGTTCCAATAATAGCCATTTTCTGTAAATGTGGATCAAAATATTTCAACAAAATCAATGGCCTCCGCACGATGCTGAACACCACAATTCTCTACCTTATCGCAAAGTTGCTCGAATTTTTTTCTGGAATTATTATATGACTCACTAAACCCCATCATTTTTCTGAAGAGCCAACAAAGTATGTTGATAGGAATAGCCACTGTTAAAATAGTGGAAGCCATTATTACGGATCCAACATTATATCTTTTAGTGTATCTCTTACGTTATTAGCGTTTTTATTCCACGCAAATATTGGATAAAGAGCAGATTCAAGAATGTCTATCGGTAATAATCGTTACGTTTGGTTTTTTAGCAAGGAAATGTTGGAAATAGGAGTAAGAAATTATATAGATTGTAGAATGATTCAAAAATACCAAAATCCATAACGAGATACCCGAAAAGTAGAGAAGCACAAATTTGTTAATGGGTGAAACTGTCAAACCCCAAAAAACACATTCTGAAGAACGTAATTTGGCATCATTGATTTGGCAGATATCACCAACAATGATTTCACCATATGAATCCTTTTTAAAGAAGGTATATATGTTTTTGTCGGAGGTCATGATGCATCTCATAAAATAAGGACTCACGAGGAAATATATATCCAGAAAACCACGATTGTAATCTGTGAGATAACTTTAATTAGAGGAATAATTGCAGACAGTATCAAAAACCGAGTAGTTCTCCTAAAAAACAGCAATACCTTCCGACTACTCTTGCATATTCAGAGCATACATTAACAATTTTAAAAAGATGGAATCCAAATACCAACATGGTAAACTCAAGAGTCGACAGTATTGTTACTAAATTAAAATTAACGTACTTATTATGACATTGAATAGAAATCTCAGATTGCTGAATTCTATATTGATTTGGTTGTTAACCCATTCGATGTCATCCCTCATGACTATGGCGTCCTTATAGTCATCGAAGGACACGATACTTATTGTCAATGCTATTTGAATGAGAAAATGTATTACGTTTAAAAAATATAATAATCTACTTGAATATAACCAAAACCGCCCAATAATATTTGTCTTGGAATAAGAAAACCCGATACGTTTAAAACTTAATAAACTCTTTAATCCTTCAAAAAGGTTAATAAATATCGAAATGGGCAGTATTAAATTCACAATTAAGGCTGTCTGGAACAAGGCTTTTGTTATCATTGGCATACAATACCTAGACGTAGCTACATCGAGCTTCTATGAGATCATTCAAACGAAATTAAAAAAAATAAGACAAGCAATTAAGGATGGTTAAATCAGAGTAATAAACGCCATGTTGAAAACACATTTAATGATTAATGTATTGGAGGAAGTGTCAGTTTTGTGAAACATATTCCATCATACGTATGACATTTTGTGGTAGATTTGGACCTTTAAATAGGTCTGCAATAAAATGAATACCATTCATGGTTTGGTACTCTGCGACCTCGAGATTTTAAATAGTTAAGAAGCATAAAATAACAAGGTTCAAGTTTTTCGAAGATATGAGACCGTCGTCTCAGTTGCTGGTCTCGTTCTAAACAGCGAGTAAGAAAGATGTGCATACTAGTCTAGGAATGAAACTATAGATCAAGGATTTGTAAACTCTTGGTCATTTGACAACCTGTATTACAGTAAAATTGAACGCCGTTGAGGAATGAGTGAAGTTAAGTCAAGACGCATAAAGACCGAGCCATATCAAATGTCAATACTGAGTGTGAATGGTTAGATTAATTTTGAAAATGTCATCATTGAAAAATCTATGCGATGGCATAAATCCTACCAGTTGTGACTATTCCGATTCCACAGATATAAAGAAGACAGAACACCGGAAAATTTCCAAATCTTTGTCAAACAAAAAATACCCAATCAACAAAATTAGAACGACGGTAAAGACGAAACTGAAGAAAACGAGACTAATTAAAATGGTTAAGTCGTACAGAGCAATCCACCATTCGACGCTATAAGTGTCTAAAATGATCTGAAATAATCAATTCCTTACAACGTGCACAAAATGAATCTTCTCCAGAAATACCCACAAGCTTTTTGACTAGAGTATTTACTTTAAAAAGTCATAAACTGACTGCAGCTTCACATATGTCACTAAATCCGAGTCTGACAATCCTGAGTCTCGGAGTTTTTTGAAATCCGGAAGACAGTAGTTATACCCTGGTGTTAATAAATATTCTACAGCTGACGGTGGGAATATTGAACGGTGCGCAGTTTCCTGATTTGATTTCAGCAGCGAGCGTCTTTAGTCAAGCTTACATTACATCAGCATCGATGATAGAAACGGGTGTAACGCAGAAATGTTGGTCAACTGTTGGAACCCCGACCCACGATGGGCATGTTTCTACACATAACTAAAACATGACAGACAAATACGGATTTAGCACTGATAAAAAATTGTCTCTGGCGATATATGGAGAATATGGATGTGATGACACTCGCTGAAGAATAGTCGAATATTGCCAGATTGGTTTTTCTACTGCGACTGATATTAAACGACACTCACGATTCTCCGCAAAATTCTCCATTATTGTTTGCAGGCAAAAACAGCCTTTTCGGATGACCATTGACGATCGCTGGTTCAAGTATAGCTATACCATAAGTCACAATCGTAACAAAGCTACCAAAAATAACCACAAATACAGCCAGCGCCCAGAAATCTGTTACGCGTCTCGGTTATACCAAAAAATACCTTTTGGACATGATTTATGACTATATAATTACCTGACGGAAAATTGACGTGGTGAATATTAGTAGCGATAGGTGGCGCTCCCTGTTAAGACACGATCATCATTAAATATGATACGGGGCTTGTCCAGATAACCACAACATTTATTTCATACTTAATATAAAGCCTGAACGTATGTAGAGCTAGTGAGGGCACAAAAAAGTGATTTATCTGAAGTAATTACTATCATCACTGTGCATCAAAAGTTCACAATAATAACTTTTATCAGTTAATGATTGAGTGTGGTGATTATCTGTGGGGTGCGCTAAAAATCATCAGAATCTGAATTCTTATGGAAATATATGCTGTTTAATTGTTTTTAATATTTCTATCGAGTTTTGATCAGACAACAAAATATTAAGGATACATTAATACGTTTTGAAACTTTGTTTAATGAATAACATTTAAACTACTTATAAACGTAATTTTCGACTAAACCCATCATTTACTTTGAGGGAGTCAAAATTAATAGGTAATGATAATCTAGAAAGTTATACCCTCCTTTCCCATATGTGCCAAGGTTTAACATTTCCCCCACCTCCTCGTTCCCTAAGAACCGTTTCTCGCAAGAACTGTTCTGGACACACCTATGTGAAACCAGCGCTCTATTTTATTACAAACCATTAATTTGGCGTTAATTATTATGTTTAGTGAAAAACAACCTTAATTTAACTTATCTGCTCACCCATCCCATATAAATAGAAATAATATAATCTAAAACGCATTCTGGTATCGACCGTAGATAAAGAATATTTCAGGGATCCTTTCTTTGGAATAAAAATCCCTAATGTCGATTCACTTCACAAATGGGTGGTTTCATTAAAACAAATGTATGAAGATATATTACTTGTTAAGTTTAACCCTCTGTATTCCACAAGATTGTAGATCGAGTATTTGTGAATGTTTGCATTTTTCTGTTTAACAATACCGGGTTTTACATTCAAAGTTACGTCACTTATTAAAATTTGTGATTCATAAATCTTTAAACGATTTTTCCAATCTTTAACGGAAATACTGGATATAGATT
>JWZT01005340.1:4919-20950 GCA_000827895.1 Thelohanellus kitauei
GCGCGGGGCGGGGGCGCGGCGTGGGCGGGTTCCCGCCGCCACTCCAGCAGGTGGCATCGTGGCTCCTCCGAAGACCTTATGGGCCCGAAACCACTACTCGGGGCCTGTAGGGTACGCCAGCAGAAGCGAACAGCCTAACCAAACTTGGCCAGGCCCAGAGGGCACCGGGATGGTTTGGACTCTTCTCCCTCAGGCCACCCGGTCAAGGCCGAGAGCGCCCAGGGGTCGACCAGCCCCTCGGCTTTGAAGAGCCTGAGCTAAACTGGTTGTTTTACAAACCCAAGTTTATTTTTGATCGTATGAACGTATGGTAAAAACAGATCTACAGAATTATCTTCGTGAACGATTACTTCACCTATATAACCATATTGATCTAACTTTGAATGGGCCTTCCACCCATTGCTTATTATCCTTGTATAGGGCCTAATTCTACTTTGTATGATTTAAAGCAATGTGCTTTCAGTTCTATCCTCAGCCATTTCTACAAAAATACGATTTTCACTATTCTCTATTCGCTCGATATTTATAAAAATTGACTGTTGTTGAGTAGTCGCCCCTTTTCATATTTTCTTTTGACTTGTAGACTTTCGTCTATTTCAACCATTTTTTCATCTCCAATTCGGGTTGACATATTTATCTCGAAGTAATTAACGGTGAAATCTCTTCAGAAGCGTGACCAATTAGCAATGATAGGTACAGAATATAAATAGTCGTCTTCCAAGATGTGGGATGGGTACATTTTTGACCAGAAATATATGAACATAACAATGTTTCGCAGTAGGTATTTTAGGGGAGGTAAAAAAAACGAATTCTGTCCGACAGTTCAACTCCGAGGCACTTTTGTTTGTGACAGCAAAATTATTTTTCTTATGACTATTTGCCCTGATTTTTTATTTTCATGGGAAATCTGAAATTTGGGCACTTCATATTTATGGAAATTAAATGATTGGTTCTAGTGTATTCGATCGTAGATATGTAGTCGCTAAAATTTCAAGTAAATGTAGCAATAACATTCTGAACAAGCAAATGCGCACTCGCGTGTGCATACATATATTGGAGCCTTGTTTTACAGTCACCTCGTTTGAATTGAGATTTATAATTCCACATATATTTTTATTAACATATATTTTGTGTTACTCGATGAAAAACTAGCCGTCACTATCTTAAGTTTTACCCAATAGGGTGCCCTCCTCGAAATAAATTTGTAGAAATTTCAAATTTAGTTAATCCGAAAGATGGGAAATTCTGAATGAAACAACAGTAATCATGCGCTAAAATAGGAAATTCTGAACTTAAAATGGTGTATACGGGATAAAAATTAGGAAGCAAGACATCTGTATGTTGGGAATATAGGCTAGTTCAGATCCGTTTCAGGGAAAAAATGGAAATGATGAGTAACTGATATTTCAAGTTAAGTTTTGGGCTATTTTATGCAAATTGAAACATTCTGGTGTATATACAAGATATTTCTTAATAAAAAATGGTCTAAGAAAGATATAACCATGGTTTTTACTACTTTATGGTACTAAGTTTATTCTTTCGATGGCTTCAGAAAATTTTTTCTTGAAAACAGCGTCGTATTTCTGTGCCAAATCTATTCGATTTTTCGAGTTACCTCGCTTGACATTAGGAAATTTGATATCAATAGTGATAGTGCTCAGATCCCTGCCGGCTCTCTTAAAGACTTGATCAGTTCATGGATTACTTCTGAATTTGTAGTCTAGGAACTCTTCGATATATTCAAACCCGCCACCGATCCGAATTAAAATAGTATCTTCTGAAACAATCTGATTATTTATTTAGCTTACGATAGCAATATATTTTCTATTAAAGATGATGACTTGGCCTTTGATACAATTGGACAAGTCCCGGATTACTTTGGTTGGTATGGGTGGCAGTTTCCCTTTTATTTATCAATTTTTAAATACTTTCTCTTCTTTTCGTCATTGTCACATTCAATTTCTTGTCTCGAACGAGATCGCAAACAATAGCTGATTAGTAAATTTCTTACGTTTGGGGGATGACTCGGCTGAGATTGATGTCAGAGGAGATCTCATGTCGCAAGATGATGTATCTAGTCCATTTTCATCAATGTTCTCATATTCAACCTTTTGAATTAAAGACCTAAGAATGCCATCTGACAGCGGTGGTTGGCATGAAGATGAAGTTTGACTGGTTAATATTTGAGATACTTGACAAACGAATAACGAGATTCATATATTTCCTGCTCTCCAGCATTAAGCTTTGAATCTGTCGCCGATTGACAAAGGTTAATGTTAACAATACATTTCAGGCAAATATTTGAGTAAACATGCTTCACAGACGCATATCTCATCATGGATCATCGTTGATTCCGTTGATTCTAGTGCCGGTCGACTAATTATTAAACTATAAACACATTTCGACTGAACATTCGGACTCACAGGGTTCACATTCTTCTTTATCGTCGCCAGTCGAGTTAGAATCTGGTACTGTTTCACTGACATAAATATTTAAGCTACTTGATTAAAAACAGGTTATTTCTTCTCGTCTCTTCGTCGACAATTTTTGTAAACATCATTGATTGGCTGAAATTAGCTTTCACGATACTCATCAGATGAACCTTGGGTCTTTATCAATTGGTTCCGTTCTTCAGCAGATTTATCTAGACTAAATATTAACATGCATTAAACCTCTCTAGGAAGCTCTGGGCACTCGTTTTTAGTGGGTCATTTTCTTCACCGGATATTTTATCTAATTTACTTTTACTCATATCAGAGTACCTTTCATATGGATCTTGTTCACCCTTTTTACGAGGTTTCTCTTCAGGTGTTTTCGGGATATGTTTACTTGTACTGGTGTCAATATTCAAATTACTCATCCGATTCGTCATTGTTTTTCGTTCTTAGCTTCTCTTCCGATACAACCTCTTTGATTACCATAGTTTCACTCGTTTACATTATATTTACTTGTTAACTGAGTCACGGTCATCAAGAACTTGATTTTCTTTTTTGAAAATCTCAGATTCTATTCCAGTTTGACTGAGACTTATGATTGAGACACCTCTCTAAGAATTGATTAAGTGGATGTATATTAATTCCTTTAGAGGGGGAGGCAGGTTCCATTGTGACTTGACTTATATTAATCATGGGACACCTCTCTGAGGAAGAGGAGGGTTCATATATTTTTATGTTTATATTGCGGGAAATTAATTCTGTTGCTGGCGTACTGAAGTCAATTATTAGAAGACCTCTGGAAAGAAGAATAAGATTCAGATATTGGATCAGGCCCATCAATAGACTTTTCTCCTTTTAAGATTTGACTACAACTATTATTTATAGAATACTTTGTGTCCGATGAACGTAATAAGTTTATGTGTTCACGATAATCGAAGGATATCGATTTAGCTACAGTTCGACTAATGTTAATATTTAGGATACCTTTTGTCCGAATATTGGGTCCCAGATATCAGTTGATCTAATTGCAAAAATTTAGACAAGTCATCAGTTTCTCGTTTCCTTGAATTAATTCGTGTTTACTCTGTATTTAAATTATGACTTTGTGTACTCTCTTGGGAAATCTCAGAGTTCACATTGTCAGTACCTAAAATGTGAGTGAATAACAAATTAGGTGAATAAAAGCAAGAAATATTCTTTTTAACTTCAATAAATCTAAAAATACCCAAGAACTCCTGAACAACGAACTCAACATTCGTAGCAGTTACTAATTTGACTCTAATTGAAAATAGGATGGCCTGCTAAATTCGTTATATCTATATATACATGCCTCGTTGAAAATAAGGACAAAACTCTGGACTAACTTATCTTGATCAACAAAGACTAGTGTTCTGATGGTAAGCTATTGGTTTGGCAATCGTATGTGGATTTAGAACCCGTTTATTGACAACTTTGGTAACTTCATCCAAAACAATATTATGGTAACAGTTAATTGTTAAAGAGCCTAGCTTCCAATACTGTATTATTCAATCCAAATAATGGTCTAATATCATACCAAGGTGATTTCACGATTATGAACCATCCATGACATTCTGGAGCTATAAAATCTGGTTTGAGTTAACAAGTAATCAAGGGATAATAAAAAAATGGCAATTTTTATTAAGTTGACGGTGAGGACAACAAATCGATAGATCGTAACAACATGTAATTAAAGACAACCCGAAACACAAATATGACACAAGAAAGTCTGAAAGAAAAAAACAATATTAACATCCACAAACCGCTAAACCAGTGCTCACCTGACTAATTGGTCAAACGAGGACTTTGAGAGTAAAACACATGAATACCATATTAAGGGACATTTTATCTCGTATAAGATCATAATATACTCGATACCTACTCTGTTAACATGACCCAATGTTACATCAATGAATCGACTATTTATATCTTTATGCAACTCTGGTTCTCTAAGCCAAATACTGGTAAATCCTGATTAGGATTATACTGTTTAGAATTGTAGTACTCTAAAAAGATTATATAAACAATACGTCACATCAAATGATAATCTGGACTATAGAGAATGTTCAACAGTTTTCCTTACTATTCGAATCACATGTAAAGGTAAAACCGATGCGAAACAGACGTTTTCAAGGCCGTGTATACCTATAAATTATTAACTTAAATTCAAATATTCAATGTTAGTCGTACGGCGTCAGTCACGTGGCAAAGAGAATCTAAGTATTTGCTATTTTTCAGCATATTTGTTGAGTATAAGTTCTAAATCACGGATAGGAGGGCGCGAATTTTTGTGGGTTTCAATTTTAATTTATTAGTGGATCATGATTGAAGCGCTAATATAAGTGGTGTAAAGTGTTAGGAAACTCTTTTTGGACGAAAAACGAGTGAGAAGTTATATACTTACATTGAGCTGGATCTGTGATGGGGCTATCGGAGTATCGTAAAGCAGTTTCATGTTTGTATTCGTCAATGTCAGCATCCGGGATTTGTTCTTTCATTTTTTCGTAGATGTCGATCGATATTTGATGTTTGGACTTGTATTTGAAGTACAGAGACAATAATGAGCCAGATGATGAGTCAGTGGTTGCCTGGTATTTAACTAAATTGGGTGCCGGGGCCCCTAGCCGGTAGAACATGAGCGATACATACCACAGACAAATCGTGACTTGTCTTCTGCCCATGAATTCGGAGTTAAAGCAGTCGTTTGTTTCGAACATGACAGTTTCTCGAATCCTGGAATGAATGAGGGGTTACTTGTTCTTTCTGCACCAACTTAGGAATATGGCTATATTGGATCTGGCCTGGAATCCACTCTTATCTTTGGCACACGACTCATGGGACTTGTATTTACTGTTTGAATAATCTAAGTATGTCATATTGGGGTTATAGCCATCAAGTGACATACTTAGCTTACATAACACCACTCCGTCCCGAAGCTTCTCAAAAAACGCATCGAACTCAATATCTTCATCAGACACCAAATCATTTAACCATTGACTGAGCTCGTGAATCATGTAGATAAGCAGCTCGATCTCCATCAACCATCGAATTTTGGCGTCCTGGTCAGCGAAAGTTGGGAGGTTGGGGAATACGCTTTGTCGCTTCGACATGAATCGATGATTTTTTAATCTTAATGGCCGCATAATCATAAGGGACGTGATCCTTGACATCTAGAAATTTTAAACTCAATCAGCGTTCATTTCATTAAAAATGTATCATATAAATCATAAATTCAATCTTTTTAACAGTTCCCAGGTTTTCAATCATACTTATTGAAAAGATCTATACGTGAGAATGTGATTAATGGTGATTATACGATGATTGAAATAACTGCAAATCCCATAAATAACGTCAATACATATCAAGCAATTGCAGAATCTCCAATGAATCCCCTGAGAAATTTCAAGATTTCACACTTTATATTTTTTTAATCTACATGGGAATTTAAGATTCCTTATGACAATAATTAAGCCACTCATAACATGTCGTTAAAATATCAAAAAATTGAGTTGTTGATTTTAGATTACAAGAAAACACCCTTAAAATCTAAACAATGCCTATTAAATGACTTCCATTCACGAAAAATGGCTTTAAATAATAAAATAAACATCTCTTAGGATTTCATGCTGGAAATATGATTTTTATCTATTATTAAGTGTTGAAAAATCTGCATGAACATAGGGTTCACTAATATTTAAAAAACTAGGTTAAATTTTCAACTAAACATTTGCATACCTCTGTGGTCAAAGGTCCCTTTGTTATCACAATCAGACTATTTTGGGTCACAATCGGGTATTTCTCTAATCAGAATGTCTTTTCTTATAATTCCTGTTCAAACATCAAGGTATTCAAATCACGAATATTCCCATATATACACTGACCATTTAGGGAATTATTACAAACTTTCGTTCAAATCAATCAGACCATACGAAATATAACGATCCCAAGCATTCATCTCATAAACTATTCCAGGAGGGGATTAAGAAATTTTTATATCCATTTTGAGAACCGCTACGAAACTCTGAGCATGGGGCGTTTACTTTAATTATAATACTATAATTCTATTTAATTCAATGACTGATTACGTAAAATAAGTCTTAGTTTTGAACTGACGAATTACTCAGTCAAATGTAAAGCATTAAATTTATACATATTTTACTATTCCGCGGTGATTTAAGGCAGAAACCTTACGAACAAAAAATCGAAAGTGCGCCAAAGCGGCGATATTATGTTTTTATTGAATGATGAAATAGAACCCTAAATATTCATTCGGCAGAAATTTTTAGAGTATTCCATAAAATAACGTTGAGGAATTTATTTTGGTAACCATCTTTAAACTATTGAAGCAAAAAATTTAATTTTCATTTTGTACGAAAGGGTTCAAAAAATGGAAAGGTAATATAGGCTCCTAAATCACATGATTAATGATGCTATTAAAAATAATACAAATTATGCTAATCGTAAATCTAAGGGTAATTTACATCAAGATTTGTGATAATCTGTAAAATCTGGCAACTATAAACGGCAGAAGCCGACTAATTGCGAAGGTATTTATAAAAACTATTAATAACGTTGTAAAAGCCAATAGACACAAACAACATTCCCTATCTCGAATAATCAACAACAATTTTTCAAATATTTCAAGATTTCTTATACGCAAATTTAGTCACAACCGATACGATGTAGAATTGATAATAGTTTAACGCACCGGTTCTCAAACCTGGGCTCGTAAGCAAGAAGTTGCTCGCAAGCTCCAAATTTTTTGAATTCGTTTAAAAGATTTAACAAAAAAGATTAATTTTAAGCATATATTCAAATGCGATTATCAAATATTGTTGTGGTTTTTAAATCGATTATATTTATCCGAAAATTTGAGCAAAAAACGTTAAAAAGTCCCCATTATCTACCATCTTCTATAAATAAATTCAACATGGCTTAATTTTGTTGTATGATATAACTGTTTAGGGGTCAGAATTTCAGGTAATTTTGTGTTTAAATAAGATTTTAAAATTCCAATATAATACTAAAATATCAAAACATGAAATATGATATTCAAAAATTTAAGACTGCAATTGAAGCTAAAAGGTGAGGATTTTCTTTTTGGTGAATTTAATTCAGATTAGATCGATACGTTTAAATTTGCGCCTAACTCATTTGGAAAACATGTTTGTTTGATATGTGGATTTTGTTTCACATTCGAAATTTTTTTATCTTGCTCGTCACATAACGACCAAACATTCAGAGATAAATACACACTCAATTTGAATACAAGCAAAGAGATCATGTGTAAAAAATAATGTTCTCTAGAAACTCAAAAGTAATTTTTCACCAAGGCTAACGAACATAGCATGAGTGCTGCCTTTTCCTCATATGAATTCGCTCTTCTTTTGGCTCTCAAAAAGGTCCGTTCACAGATGCAGAAGAAATAATAAAACCACCTCTTAACATTGCTGGTAGAATGCTTGTCATTAAAACTGCGAAAATAGATTTGATAAAATCCCCTTGTCCAATAATACGATAACTGGGCAAACTGAATTGTTAACTATTAATATTAATCGTTAATTGCAAAAAATATATTAAAAATTGTAATTTTTTTCAATTGGAAGTGAAGAATCAATTGACATATCTGACACAACTCAGGTCGCAGTTTTTGCTCTTACATTAAACTACCAAAGGAAGAGATCTTTTAAAATCTATTAAATCTCTTCGAGAGAAAAACCACATTGAGTGGGTAATTGGAAATATATACACAGAATGGGCTCTGGCTATAATGGGTAAAATATCTGGATGTCTGACATTTTGAGAATTGTTTCTATGTTAGCTAATATTGAAATATCGCTTCATTATTCATCAGGAAGCTCTGTTTAGGAAAAAATTAGATATAAAACGTGCCATGTCGGTTTTTCTCATATATGCCAACCAAATTCAAAGCAAGGCTCTGAGCAGATGAGAGGTAAATGAGTTTCTGTTCAACATGAACTACGAGTAAGGTGACACTTTCAAGTCAGATAGCTGTCAAAAGGAAAGATTCTGTCACGTTTTTTGGCACTGTAAATAGTATCTATCTATTTCTTTCTGAAACGAATGAATTACAAAATTAACGGTAATATATCTTGAATTATGAATGTTTCACATTTCTTTCATTTATGGTAGACATAACATCTAATTTAAACTGTTTTAATGAGAAGTATCAAGGCAAAGATAAAATATTCATAAATCTATGCATACAAAATGATACTACGTCTGTTTATTTGATAGTTAGCAGAAGGCAATTAAAATTCGTTTCCGACTCTGATGGATCGTTTACTAAAAAAAACATGTGATATTTTACAGTATAGAGTTAAAGTGGAAAGTCTTCCGAAGCCTTTGTAGTCGTTATTTGAAGAATTTGAAAAATAAAAGCATCACGTGGCCCTCTTTATAACTGCTTTTTTTGTTTCCTGAATCTAAGCTTTCAAATTAAATGAAAACTTCAATTAGAGGTTATTTTTATGAAAGTAATTGTACAATGAGAAGTAGATTTCTGGAACACACTATTTCCAATTCACCTGACCATACAATTTTATTCTGGCGATTACTACATGAAGGACAGTTTTAAAACACACGTTCGTTTGGCCAATAATTTTTTGGTTTGTTCTACTTATAGACGTGAGCAGTAATTTACAGCGAAGACAGTTACAAATGAGAAGCAAAGTTTAAGACTTAGAGACAGTACGTCGCTGCCCTTATGTAATGAGAAATGCATCGTTGTGCCCAGACATTGAAAAACTGTAATCGGAGATAAATTTACTGGTTTTAAGAATAGTTACAATTTTATGTCACCAATATTTTTCAAAATCTATCAAATATTATTTTTTCATAAATTGAGTGTGATTTAAAAATGAGTGATTTTATATTTCATATAGGATCACTACAGATTAAAAACTAGATTATCTATTTATTGAATTTAATAAAGCTGTTGCTCGCCTAACTTTTCAAAACGGATTAAGTTTCGCGCGGCTTGCATAGCTTGGGAATCACTGGTTTAACACTATCAAGTTAAAATATACAGGGTTCAAAGACATCATATTTGCAGTCAATTTTTTTCTAGAAAATACTGTAGCTCAAAAAGGACACATTGATTCAAATGGTTTCTGGTATATCAGGAGTTCATATAGTAACGCTCAACTGGTTGAGGTTAAGACTGATTCGAATTCATACAGGTGGAGTTATTTAGAAGATGTTCTTAAATCCATATTATATACGCATATATGTATTCAGATAACAGTACCGGTAAGTTAAAGGCAATTAGTTTAAGATACTCCTCAAATTTATGTAGACTTCAGTGTCTCAAGACTCTTTTTGGATTGACGTATGATTTGGGGTTACTGGATTAGAAATTCTGATCACGATCAGTAGGTCACAAGCGATGAATGATTTGAGGTTATTTCGAAGAATGAGGTGGTGAATGAATGGCATGACGTCATCAAATAAATGAATCAAGATCAACTATTGTATATTTTTTCTATTTTTGAATTGTCCAAACACTATTTTTATGATTCCCAAGATATGATTGATTTTTTTGACTCCAAGTGATTTACAAGAGACTCGCCGGATATCTTCGTGCAGTGAATACAATGAACCGGATCTAATTATTTGTAGAGCATCCAACAACTCTTTCACTCAATATAAAATTTTTTGTATGAGTCTACATAACACGGTGATAAAAATTACAAAAAGAACATCATTCATTAATGACACCCTTATGATTACGTTGGCAAGCTATTCGTGGTCCTCGATCAAGAACCACAAAAAGCGAAAATGAAATATTGACCACCGTTTTGGATTCATTTACAGTTCAAAAAAATTTTTATCGATCGGATGATATGTCTTCATACACTCTTTCCTCGGTATTCCTAAGGCCCCAAGTACACAAATTTTCTTCGATTTCCCAACTACAAACAACGAAATTACATTACTTGAATGCTACAGTATTCAGCGATATCTTCAACTGTTTACATTTGTTAAACTTCTGGTATTACTGAACACGGATTTCATCGCTTTACGTGCTGATGCTGTTTCTGCTGATAGATGACAACCATTTGGTTATAACTACCAACTTTTGACAATGTCTGGTTCAAATAAATTTTTATCACCTTAATTTTTTATTGGTGGTTACGTGGTATTTGATTCAAAACTGGAGAAATTGGAGCCGTTTTTCCTGTTGTTGAGTTTATACATTCATTAGATGATTTGCTTAGCCAATTTGAATCAGTTGGGAAAACTGTAATTTCTGGGTAGGGTCGAAGAAAACATGCAAAATTAGTTTTTTTACCTCGGAAATAAGGTACGATTCCTTATTTCCCACGTTGAATCAAAGACTATAACAAGAATCAACTGTATGAGTGTTAATACCCTCTCGTTTCTTGAATTTTTGAAAAAAATTTTCATTATTATGAGATGAAATAAGGTTGATACTCCCTTGATTCAAAAATTAAAGCCTGAATTTGTGAGTAATAGTTGAAGGTAAAATCTGATGCTTAAACTTTGAACAAAAGTTAATAAAAAAGCCGACAGTGACTGGGAACTCAGAGCTAATAATGAAAAAGTTAAAAATTAACATGGGCATGAAAATACCTTTTTGAGGATCCGTGGTCCCTAACTCAAATTAAACTGGTTGTCATGAGACCGATTAGCGTCCCGATCTTGGATGATTATAAAAACAGATCATTTGCGATGACATTTAAATCATTTATTTTTTGATAATCAGAATGAGTGTCTGCCGTTTTAAAATGAGGATTTCCTGGGGCGGCATTGACTTTTTGAGACCGATTTAATCCGAATTAATCACCGTTTGTCTTATCTTGGGATTGCAATGAATCGACCTAGATATGAAATTATTATCATGAGACACTAAACACGAGGACCATACGATTTCAGGTGTTGATATACCTAATAAGCATCCGGCTGCTCCGTTTTTCTCAATATAAACATTTTGTGATTCATACTTGAAGAATCAGACGATATTTATTTTGAAGATCGCACTTAAAAGAAAAAGTTAAATTCACATCAAATCTAAAAGTTTTACTGATAACATATATTACTAAAACTTTTGATTTTTACTATGTGTTCAGTTGGAGTGGAAATGATTCCCAAAACGCACAGAGGAAAAATTAATTTAGGGAATAGGACGACTTCAATTCGATACAGGGATTCGGGAATATTAGCTCATAAAGTTAAAATGTCAACAAGAAATGCTGATACTTGTAGTAAAGGTTGAGGAGAAGACTAAAAATTTGATAAATACAAAATTTTTAATGATCAAGATTTTTTCCCGACTTTTCAAAAAATAACTACATACCTATTCATTGAAATAATGGAACTCATCCGAATCTTAATCTTGTCTATTCCCATGTATCGATTGTAAACATTTAATCGCCTAAAGTTACATGACTTTGTTGATAAAAAGTTGTTTGTGTTATTACGATATCTTTTATATTTAGTAGTAGCTTGATATACTTTAGAAGCTTTATTTAGGAGAAAGTTCAAGACTCTTTCCACTCAGAGTCTCAAAATTATAATCCCATGTCCACTTCTAACATAATCATAACACCAGATTTTAACAAAAATATAAATTTATTTTGATATACTTTAAACTTTTGAATAAAATTTGATAATTCCACAACAGAAAAAGACATACATTGACAAGAAACATCAGTAAATAGTTTTCGATTGGAACACGATAAACAACTTTAAATAATCGAAAAGACGAGAGTTTCGTTGGTATATCAAAATATAACTCATAGAACATGTAGAACGACGTGAATGTAAATAAATCCAACTCATTCGAATTAAAATTGAACACCTATATGTATCCGTTGATCAACTCAGTGGTGTTAGCTGGCATTACACCTATGACCATCCAATTTTCCACTTTTTAACCTTTCATTGGAACATCGGAAAAAACAAATTATCAACCATAGGGGGAGATATTTATTGCTTTTATTGAGGTGTGCGACATAAAATACAAATGAATATCAAACGAAATACTGAGTCTTTTTGTACAATCAGTGAGAATTAGAACCAAATTTTCAGACATTCTAAATCCTTATTGTCTCATATAGGAGACAGGAAGACACATTTTTACCGTTTATTAAATAGTATGACGGACGACCCATAAATCATAATTTGAATAGTATAATTTTTTAGCCTCAAGCCCCCTTCTAACCAGAAAATTTTCAGGTCAAGCCCCTTTTAAATTTTTCGCACCAATTCAGGCAATGCAAACAATTTCTCGAAACATTATAAAAATTACTGGAAAGAAAACATCTAATCTGAATGTAGTGACAGTTAACTAATTACAGACACATTAACTTGACTGTATTCGAGGATTCCGATCGCTTTTTCGCAACATACGAATGGTTCGTAAATATGCCAAACATGGTATAAGCAAAAACTATCTTTCCCCTTGACTGATAATTTTTTTGGCTGATTTTCCAATTAAATTTTAAGATGTGAAAAATTGGCTGGTCATGGGTGTATTATATAATGAGAGCGGGCTGTAATCCAAAGCGTAAAATCCTTTGACTTAACAGCCATTTTTTTTATTACCATAAAATGAGTCTTCTAAAGGGGAGCAATGATGGGGTCGATTATTCTGGGCATCCCTACAAATACTACATGTCTGAAAAATTCCCGCTCATAAAATGGTTAAATACATTGATAGATCCGAATGGCAGATCCAGCCTTATGAACGGTTTAGAATCAAAATAAGCTTTGGATGACAAGGTGAAAAGATCCATGATGCTATGAACCATATCGTTTAGACAAATACATCAAAGCATGTTTACCCATTAGTTTTACACCAACCAGGAATTTTCGTCATGAATAAGAACAATAGAATTTTTATTATGAAAGCGATGAATGTTTAAGGTTTTTCATGTGTTAAATTAGATGAAATACGTATTTATTGACACTCATTTGTTATCCCGATTCAAAAATCTCGTACTTGGTGATGAATGCGCGTGTAAGTGATAAAAAATGCAATTATTTTTTTTAATATTTCGATAGTTTTGATTGAATTAAAGAGTTATACATAATCAATGCTCATTTAAATTTATTTTAGTTGTTTTACATTTAAATTTGGAATCTTTAATATTAAGCACCTTTCAAGTCTAAATATAAAAATTTTACCTCCATATTCACGTAAATCATACCATTTTTAGTGATATTTTCAACAATTTAATCACGCTAAAACGCTCTTTATCTATTTAAACAGGGCTCTGATTCAATAAAGAGATTTACTTCGCAAGTTATATATTCTCTTAATTAAGCTGAATACTTCAATATTGAAAATTTTCACTTTCGAATTATAAACGTTTTGTATTTCACATCGTCACGTGAGCAATTTTCCCAAAATACATATACGAATTACTTTTTTTTAATTTAAACTCGACCAGGTCTAAATTGTTCTGTTTATGAAATTATTTTTGCATCGTTTATCGAAAATTTGAGATTTATAAATATTATTTTAAATTGCTCATTGTTTGTGAATTAACCATTTAAGATAAGAACCCTTTTGTTTCTGATGAAAAATATGCCATGAGAACCTTGAGTGTTAAAGTTTCAATAGTATCAATATTTCGGTCATTTTCTATCAATCGGTTTTGTTTTAATATTTTTCAATTTCTTCTTTGACCAACCCTAAATCACAACACGAACTGAGACATTTGAATTCATAAAACTGAGGCAAAAATAAGATTTTTTTCTTATCTATGAGAATCCTAAACAAAAGATATAATTTTAGCGATTGTTAATTTACCAGGTTTTGCGATTAAACGATCGCACCGATTTTTTTTTTAAGAGCTGATATCAAATGTTAGTTTACTCCAATAAACGTATTGAATGTATTAACCAAGATGAGGATGGTAAAAAGATCATACAGGATGATCAATTTGGCGAATGTTTTTTGACTGTGGAGCGAATGGCAATAGAATTTAATCAGGTGAAATATTTGAAAACATACCTGCATACACAAACTATGGCGAAATTTTGAAATAAAAAAACGAAAACTCTATATGGCTTGTAAAATAGTTAGAATTTATTCCTTCAAAGTAATTGTAAATAAGCAGATACTACGTAAACACTGCGTGATTGATGTTACCAAAAAAAAGTAACGTTTACAATATTTTAACTGATTAAATTATATTACCTTTCGCTTCACACCATAAAAAAAAATTGGCCAAATTGATAACTCTGTAGGATAATTTTACCATTCTCATCTTGGTTAGTACATTCAATACGTTTATTGAAGCAAACTAACATTTGATATCAGTCTAAAAAATAGGTGCAATCGTTCGATCGCAAAACCCGATAATAATAATTGTAAAATCGTCATTTCCGATATTGTTAATCACGTGCACGCGTATTGGTCATTAAGTAGGACATTACCCCGATCATTTTAAAATAAGACTTAGAAGGGTGCAACATGTAATGCTGGATGATTGAAAAAATTATATTTAAACGAAATACTACGAATCACTGCGAAGTTAGATGAAAAATGATAGCTAGTCTAGATGCCCCATCGTAGAGAGATTTCAAAAAATTACGGGATTCCTCCCTCAAAGAAAAGTGATAGCTTCCTTGCTAGAAAACAGAAAGCAGAAGAGCGAAATCGTGTACTATTATATGCCTAATATTAGATCGATCTCGACGAAACTGCAAATCTATATGCTGAGTTCCTGGCTGAATTTGGCGACGAAAATGAATCTACTTCAAAAAATCGGACACACCAGGATCCCATTCGAGGTGTTTCAAAATCGATGAAACCTGACGTAAATAGTCCAAAGAAGATTGACACTCTGCATAACGAAATCATAGAGTCGTAAACATTTTTATTTAGAAAACACCGTAACGACCACAAAAGGAATATGAGCCCAGAATCGGCATTCAAGAGTTCATCAAAATCTTTGGAACCCGAAAGTAGTGTGAATATTATGTTTCAGGTGTTCCCGACGAATCTCCAACTTTATACGTGTCTAACCTTCCTGTTAACGTATTTTTATTATCAACCAGATCACCGAGGCCGATTTGGCTGAAATATTTGTGAAATACGGACCTTTAGGAACTATCAGAATCGTACTTAGTCATAAAGATCCTGCTCACATTCCTAGCTTTGCATTCGTGTCCTTTATGTGCGTTTTTGATGCTTGTATGGCATATAACTGGCTTCGAAGTTTGCGAATATTTATCTAGGTCACCCTGCACCCCTAGGGATTTTTGTGAGCTGGGGCAAGCATTCATCTTTTCCTTCATGCCCGAACTACTTATCTCTTAATTATATAAACGATTATTGCGATAAAGAGTCTGCTGATGAGAAGTTTGTCGAGAAGGATGTAGAGGTAGGTAATAGTACGTGAAGATAAGTCTAAAGGCCTGCCAAGAAAAGACGATTCTGGTAAGATCTTTGTACGTTTTCCAAAAGAATGGTATTTCTCCTTTTCATTTAGGTCGATAATGAGAACAATACATAGATTTATAGAATATATAATCAGAGAAAGTCCTTCATTTGAAGCCGCAATCATGGAGCGGGAGGCAACA
>JWZT01005340.1:23707-34535 GCA_000827895.1 Thelohanellus kitauei
CGCCGAGGGGGCGACTAGCTCCTCGACATAGAAGAGCCGGAGCTAATCTGGTTGTCATGACTGACCCTAGATTAGTTTTTAGTTTAGTTTTTTCTTCCCATGGCTTCACTGCTAATAATGCACAGCCCATTGACTACTAATATCATAGATATATTTGAGGCTTCGAAGGGAGCCAATACATGGGTTGTATTTTTTTCCTTTTGTTTTAGAATGTCTAAACAGAGCAAATATACAGGGTTTTCACCATAAACCGTCAGCATCTCAATTGCTATCGCGTTGATCCCTTCTATTCTAAAAAATATTCTGAAGTCTCAAAACTTTACGGGAATGAACCAAAACTATAAATTATTTGGCAAGAGTTCACCATTAAGTATCCCGGCAGCGCGTTTTCAAAAAATTAAAAATTTGTGACAAATATGGAGTCTTTGATTTTCAGACAAGAATTTTTATGGTTAATAGATAACAATGAGCGTGTATTTGAGTTTTATTTCAAAAATGCACTCATGGATTCATCGTTTAGGTGCATCAAATGCAAAAGTTAGTGTCTTTTGGAGATAATAAAATATCTGATAAAAAAAATTTGGCTGCGCCTGAAGAGGTGTCGAACCAAAATTTCAATTCGGCACTAATATTGGTTCGATAATTCGAATCTTACAAAACCATGCATTTATTCTTTGAAAAGTTTATGAATATATTTTTTTTATATCCTAAAATCTAATATGATTGTTGATGGTAATTTTATCATTAATAATTTGACATGGTTTTAATATTTTTTAATAAAAAAAAATTAAAGATACAGGAAATAACATATCTCTGGTGCAAAAAATACAGCCAGAGGAGTCAACGAGTAGAGAGTGGCGTTAAATCCAAAAGTTAGAATTTATTATGATGTAGAAACATCATGCGATTGTTACAGTATGGGCAACGAAATATAAGTACTTAAACTTTTGGAATTTTTTACGATTCCATTTTTTTATCCTTGGAGGAGAAGGTTTTACCGTCGAAATCGATGAAACCAAATTTTGTAGGAAATATCACCGAGCAAAAAAGTGAAAGTGGTCGATGTCTGGAGCCATTCAAAGGAAAACCCACGAATTTTTCAGCCGTGTCTTGTTTTCACCCGTACCCAATCGAACTCGTAAAACTTCATCAGTCATCATACAACGATATATTAAACCTGGTATATCTCGTTTTCTAAATAACGGCACGACGATAGTATTTGATAGTTGTGCGAGTTATTTTTGGCTAAATAAATTTGGATACCAACATTTAGTTGTTAATCACAGCCGGACGTTTACGGACGCATTATCTATAGCCAACATAAATACGATAGAGGTAAACTGGAAACCTGCAAATATCCCATATACCTTCAACATTAACGAGGAAATGGCTATGTTGGAGTCACTTATTGGAATACTCCTATCGACAACAGTTTCACGAAGGAAGTTTCAACCAAACATTCTGAAGATCTTTAGAACATATTTGGGACACATACAATCAATATTCGGACAGTAACTTTTCTGAAAGATTCCAACTCACCAACGAAGATCTAAGATTGCTTACGGAACCAAAAGTAACTATATTGTAATTAAAGATTGACGAAAGTAAAGGCGAAGAAAACAATTTTTCAGCATAGAAGTAAATAGTTTAAATTTGTACCATTTTACCATCACAGCGTTGAAAGGTCTTTAATTCTGAAACAAATCGCTATAATGTTCTTTGCCTATTTATCAATTTACCACAATATATTAATAATATTGCATTTTTCCAAAAATCTAATCGCTCGTACTATTGGGAACCATAATAGTGTATTCTTGTCATTTATTTAATAGGTGATTTCTTTTTCAAAATATAAACCAAATAATTCTATTTTTGCGCTATTTATGAAGAAAATCCTGCAAGTAGAGACTAATCGTTTGATTGTTGTCATGACTAATCTAGTTTGTACCTATTTAAATAAAGTATTTTTTTTATTTTGACTCTTAAAAAACACATTTTATCAGAATTGGGCATTACTTGAAGGTTTTACCCACTTTCGCAGCTCATAAGATGATATAATGAACGACGTGAGTCAAGGTTATGGTCTGTGGCTAATTCTAACTCATCAGGAATAGTTGATTGTAATTCATGAAACGCGATACCCGTCAGGCACACGTGGCAGTGATTGAGTTTCTTTAATGTTGGGCTGAGTGAAAGCAAGGTAATTCATGAAACACTGGCGAAACTAATACCACAGCACTGGAAAACAGATCGAAACCCGTGACATATCCGACTTGATTCTGAGATCGAGTAATCCCGAATCCGTCAGCAATGTACCAGCCCGTGAACTCTTTCTTAATCAATATTTGACAATTTTTTTCTGTATATGGAGCTATAGAGCATACGACAAAAGAGTGTACTTAACCAAAGAGCAAATGTAGGTTTCGTATTAGTGCCCTATAGATAATGGACCAGAGTTCGGTGACTATGCTTGGTTTGTTGGAGTCTAACACTATCACAGCACTCTCAGAGGTACTGACTAAGTAATATATTGTTCTCATGAGACAAGATTTGAGCAAAACCTCTTTCAGCAGTTTTTGGCATTACAAGGGGATGATCCAGTAAAAAAGGATATTTCTCCAAAGATTCTGAATCAAAATTTTGGAACATTAAAGTTTGTTCACCGATGATCAACATCTAACCGATCATAGTCTGGGTTTAAAATATTTATGAAAGTTGGAATCCATGCTCAAAGTCAAATTCATTATGATCAAAAAGTCAGATAAATCAGTGTCATTCTGCTGTGATTGTATCACGCTTGTTTCCATCTCGAGAACTCGGATGATGAAATTGTCTCTCGTTAACATTATCATGACACTATGATCTTTAATTCTGATTCAAAAAAGGTTTATTTCTTGTATCGATCAAGCTGAACAAAAAAAGTGAAAACTTGATTTAATGGAAATATACTTATAATTTCAGATTATCAATATCAAGAGCATACAGTTGATATTCAACTCGAGTTAAATCAAAAATCAAGTATTCGACCCACCTTAAAGTGTGTGGATAGTTCTAGAAACAAAAAATATAAATAATTGCAACTACGTAAAGGGATCGAGGACTTCAGGATTAACGTGGTTAAGTGTGAGGCGGGGAGATCCAAATACCATCTGTTGAACGAACATGATTACGGATAATAGGCATAACAAGTTGATTTTTTAATAAATTGTCAGATGTAAAAACTTTTTCCACCAATACATCGAAATTGAACAATTTGGAACAGATAAAAATATCAACTTAAAGGTTGTGGCAAATTTTATAACTTGTCAAAACGTTCATGTAGTCCGATGTGTGAATGATGACTGCGCCAGATATGATTTTTCAAATCCTTTGCAGCTCATTGCTATTCGAAATATCTAATACTAGATACATACATGGCAATTGTCTGACAATTGACGTTACTACATTAATGAATTTATGCAATCTCAAAAAGGGGGAATCGAAGGTCACAGTTCGAGTAACCTTGGTTTTAACGGATAGATTGATATGTACACAAAATATTTAGGAAGTCGGCCAATGAATGATATTTGATTGAATATTTAGATTTAATAAATGTTTGGATACATAAATGGCTTCCAAAAAATAGTTTGGTTAAAGTTATGGACCTATGACTCGTTGAGTTTTTTTTAAGCTAACGAATGCTCTTTCCTTTCATTAAAACAGCGTACATACAGACATGAACTCGATTTTGGTAGAACCCACTTTCTGGATGTTTCAGGCTGATAAAATATATGACAATTTGCCAATATTTATGGCTAGAGGCTTTTTTAATTTAGAAACAGAAATATATGGCATAAGTAAACATAGGAAGCATGCTTATCATCCAATTAACTCGGGCATGCTCGGTTTTGGTTTGACAGCTTCGTGGTTCACAATGAGAAAAGACTTTAACAATAACTATAAGAAAAAAGTGACAAAGAATGTTAAACCTCCTACGAAAAACAATCACAACTATGAGCAAAGAACCCATGACCATGACGACGATGATTACAGTTGGAAAATGGATGAGGTGATGAAAAAGGTCAATTTTGGTCTATCAACCGAAGAAGAAATCAAGAGATGGAGAGCTGAACGCAAGGCGTTTGTTTCTCTTTAATTCAGAAATTATCCGAGGTCCGATAAGAAGTCAGAGAAAAATGAAAAAACGTATTTTTATTATGTAATGATAGAAAAACGTGGAAACTAGACTCATTAAAACAAAAAGTAAGAAAGTATGATATCCAAGAAATCTCGAAAACTTAGACCTTTAGTCAAAATTGTAACAATTTTTTTGACCTCAGTTTGAAGAAATGGAAAAACAGAGTCAGATTGATGTCATTGAAGAGTGTATCAAATATATTGTGGCAAATAATTATTTCGACAAACAAACCTAGTTAGATTTTAGCAAATAGCTTCATTTTATATGTGATAACTCATCGCCTTATTTCTCATTTCCATCCACTTCGACGACAGGTTACTCATAGGTTTAAACTTTCAAAGATCTTATTCGTCCATTTCACATCCCCCAAATTTTAGAACCACCAACCAAAGTACTCCGTCCACTTTTACCATCCTTTGATGTTGATAATTGACTACTACTTCATTGGACAAAACACTTTTATTGTGGATGATTGAACCCTTATTCGAGAATTGTGGCAATTGTTGCCAATAGTCAACTGACTCCAAACATCGCACGTAAATGATTTGGATATCTACGATGATCGTACTTAGACCTGATTCATGATATAATTGACATACACTATTAAATAGGTCATTGATCAACCATTGGTCTGATACAAAATATCTATTGTTGTGGTCATAATTTTTCAGGCAATTAGTCGATATCTTTGCTTCATTACATCAAATTTGAAATGGCGGACAGCAGTATCGATTGTGATACTGACATGCAATGCTATCAATGCAAAACTGACAGATCGATCCAAAGTAAATGCGATGATTTATCGTTTTACATTTAAAGTAGTGTCGTTGAATCAATGCTGTCTATGTTAATAATGGCCTTAAACATTCACCTCATTTAGAATCAACGAAATCTGGGTTTGATAATTAACGATGGAATCAATGAAATATTTTCTGATCTATAGCCCAAACTAATTTCTCAATCAGTAAGCGACGCAGTCTTAGTTGTTAAGTATCTCGAAAGATCAGGCCTCAGGGAAATGGAGAACAGTTCAATTTATAAGTTGAAACTAGGGAAATGGGAACCAGGCCAGGTTATTTATGTCCTATGTTTTCCCAGAGTGAATAAGATGAACTTTCGGTGAATTACAGGGATAGAATCATGATATTATCAACATCCAGGTGGATTATCTACGATTTTATGGCTGAATTGATTAAAAAATTTCAAAAAATTGCCACAACTACGATACCGCTTGACTTCGAACCTCGAGTGTAATCAGCTCTTTCGATAAGATTTGGTTGAGGCTTAGAACGATGAACCGAATCTATTTGAGGACTAAGTCCAAAACACGACTTCTAGTATTATTTTAAACAAATTAGTTGTTTGGTGGTAGCATATATTTTGATCATTATTGTTTCCTCAAATAATGAGTTACGGCATATTTGTCACGATAAATAAGCTTGCAAAATGGCCAGAATTTCATCTATATATGGTACATAATGGTTAAATATGAACTCCTGTATTGTACAAATTATTAGTGCAATAGTTTTCGTAAGAACATTAGATTTCGGATTTTTGCCATCGATAATGGGTGAGAACTTGGATTACTGTCTGTTAATAAAATTGAAGAATGTAAGCAAACGCAAAACAGTAGCATATCGATATTTTTTTATGATTTCAAATTATTTGATGCCAGCACTCTCCAAGAATGGCTCCATAATTGGATCCCTGCCGAGAAAATCTCTCAGTAACTCACTGCCATCCTGAAATATTAAAATGATGCTACCTTTGTTGAACCAGGGTAGAGGATTTTCATTCTGTAACTCATACCGGTTTCAGGATTGAAGATTCCTTCCTGCTTAAACCTCGACTTGAACATATCGTATGAATAGACCTGACTCCACAGATACCCGTAATATTGAGCATCATATCCTCCACACATATGTCCGAACGCCGCGGCAAAGTTGGTGCCTTTGTAAGTAAAACACAACACCTGGAGTGGGCTCCATCTCCAAATATTTCTTTAAGCAATCGTGGTAAACTTTGAAGGTATCGGCCTAAAATTAGTCGGTTTTACATGTTCGGTTGTATGGATTATGTGATCGAACATTGAAAGTGAAATCTGTCGAGCAATAAAGAGTGCAATATTGGCCATCCGCGACTTGCAAATTTTCTTGATTAACTCATCTGGAAGTGGTTTTTTGGCTGTAAACAAACATTCAAACTTTCGTAATGACAGGATAGTTTTCTCAGAGATTCTTCTTCCCAACACCAATTTTCCAACATCTGAGAAGGAGCTTCAACAAAATCACGTTCCACAGATGTTCCACTAAAATAAGCAGATGCAGTTGAATAAAACAAAATGGAAAATAGGGCCGAAAATTGAAAGATGCACATATAAGCATAGATGTATCATAGATAATATGGAACATTGTATTTAACTTAAGAAAAATTCAATTGAGTAGATATAGCTCTAAACCACCATAAAATACCAGTTGAGTACCGGGAAATTTACAAATACGAACTTTTAAGGGGGTAGTCAAAACTTGAAACATCAGCATGCGTTCAAACATCAAAGAAATATTATCTACGTATATTAGACGTGAAAAAAAATCGGTATTCAATTAATTTTTAAGGAAATGACGCCTTTTAATTCCGACAAATTAAACAAACAAAATCAATAAAACTCAGGCGATAAATTAAAACAAGTTGATCTGTCGCTTTGTATCACAATTCTCGCTATTAGACGCCAGATAAATGATCGAAAGATAACTTATTGGAAAAGAAATAACAAATAATGATGAAAAGAGTTCAAGAAGTTGATGAAAATTAACCAAATTATTAGAGTTTATTCCTCGTGAAATTGGGAAATTTAAAGGAGCTGGAATGTGGATAAGAGTTTTAGTGAAGCGTATTAAGATCAATGAACGAATAAATAAAAAACGAATCTTTAGGTCAATGTTAGTTACCAAAAAACAAGAATGGCAATAGTTGGATATGGGTTTGATAGAATGATTGCAAATTTCGTGTGGCTATTAAAGATTAAGTCAAAATTATTAACTTACTGGAACATAGAATATTTTGTACGACTGCAGATATGATGCATCACATGCCCGAACTCGTGGAAATAGGTCTCAACTTCCTCATGGGTCAAAAGAGAAGGTTTTTCAAGTAATGGTTTCGTGAAATTGGCCATCATTACGGCACAAGACACCCTGGGCTTACCCTTATAATCACATCCAGGATGTAACGGAAAACATGCTGCATGTGTGTATTTGAAAGGCCTCGGGAAGAGATCCAAATAGAAATAGCCAAGTAAATCCCCGGAGCGCTGATCGAAAACTGCATACAAAGAAACTTCGGGATGGATGACTTTGGCTTCCTCCACTTTTTCAAACCTTAGAACTAAAAGAGTTTGATAAATTTCAAGCAATTGCTGGGTCACGTGTTCAAACGGAAAATACTGCTTGATAAGATTTTTGTCGACTTGAAAGTCGATTTCCTCCACCATATTCTGATAATAACCATTATCAAACATGTTAATTCTGTTATCGAACGGTATTTTACGCTCCTCGCATTCCTTTCGTTTCAGTTCTAACATCCTATTCTTTTCTTTTTTGACAGAATCCTTGATTTTTTCGAACAAAGAAGAAAGAAACTCTGAAACTTTAGCACCAGTTTTGGACATAAGGATTTCAGTGACATAATCTGCATGGGTTTTGTATTTTAGAATATCGACCCTTTCTTTCCGTAACTCGAGCACGCGATTGAGTATTTTAATGTTGGTATCTATGCAGCGACGATTGTACGCTTTCTCCATAATTTCCCGTGTTTTGACCACTTTGCATTGTTTTAGCAAGGGGACCACATGGGGGTATTTAAGGGTTAGGATGTATTTATCTCCCTTCTGCGTCAGACTCTTGAAAAAGTCCTCCGTCATGCCATCAAGTTCCTCCTTACTGAACTCTAACTCTTCGTTTTCCTCTGAAATGTTACGACTAAAATCAATGCAGAGATTGGACATTTCCTTAAAAAGATCAGTCAGACGTTGCCTTTCAGTCTCAGGCAAATGTAAACCATCCCTTTTTCGATAAAGTATTGATTTATCCAGATAGCGCGCAGATTCATATGGCAGCTTGTCTGCTCCTGTAATCCGCTGCAACTGGTCATAAACGTCCTTTCTCATTGCGAGTTCGATCACAAAATCCGAGACAACTTTGGACATCTCGGAACACTTATCCCGCACAGCTGCATCAGGAGATGAGTTGACGAAGATCTCGATCAAATTACGCTCCTTATCAATTTCAGTCTCAAGATCGGCCAATGGTTGGCACACGGTTTCAAAAGTGACTTCACTGACAGGTAACTTGGCAATTGAGTCTACCTGCTTCTTGACACAATCCATCATGGCCCGGCATCGTTTTTCGATTTTTTCAGGGGGGAAATCCCAGGTATAATCTGGGAAATGTGAAAGAAATTCAGAAAAGGTACTCATCTTGCAATAAACGTTTCCAAATCGATTCGATTGTTTAAGATAAATTCTTAAAACCCGCCCCAGCTCGTACCGCATCGGTTTCGATTGAAACATCTCTTATTTATTAAGCCGAAACCATATCGTCTCATACATCATTATTATTAGTTTTTAATCATTAAATTGTATATTTAAAATTTTGTTTGTACATTTATTGACATTTTTAACGATCAAAAAATGAATTGATATCATATTTAAAATACAAAAGCTAGAGCTTGAATAGTGCTTCAGATTTAAAATATCATGCGCGTTGAATCGTGATCCCCAAGATGGAAGATCATTAATACCTAGTCTTATAAAGGTATTCCCATCAGATTTAAAAACTGTTTTTTGTACAAGATTAAACAGGAGGTAATAATCTTAAATTGAACATCGCAAAATCATTAATTTCTAAAACACTGCTGGGCTTTGCTATTTAAGGTAAGAATACTCCAGAAAGTATTTCTGGTTGTCGACTTAAGTGGTTCTTAAGTTTTAATCGATTCCTCCCACTTTAATGACTAATTTTGTGATAACCGCAGTGCTCTATCTTGACACAACATAGCTATTTTTATAAGTTTTCAGCAAAAGTCATCCATGACTATGATTAATGCTGTTTGAAACAAAAAATAGCTAACCGAATGAACAAATGGATCCAATCAAGATTAAAACCTAACATTTGAATTTTCAAGCTTGGCTATGTGAGTGGGATTCCCATGGGAAACTGGCAAGTTTATCGTATAGGTGGTACATATTAACTTCGCTAGCTTGCACAATGCATATAATCCTGAAACCAGATTTTTATTGATTCTGGGTTATTAAAAAACACCTAGAATTTATTTTTGTTTTAATGATATATTCTGAGAGCGAACAGGAGTCGTTTTCGCAGTCTGAGAGTATGCATGCCTATTGTTTAGTATAATTTTTATTAATATTTAGGTCCTCTATCTGAATAGTAGCCGTAATATGGTTATTTTGTGGCTCAAAACTCGGTATCACGTCCACTAATGATAAATAGTAATATATGATCTTTTCTGGGTTTGCATTCCTTTACGTCCACATTGTACGTGTGTGGAAATCATAAAATATTTAATGTCCAGAAGGCAACTATATTTCTATTTTGAGTAATCTTTGTCGCAAATAAGGATAATTCATAATCGAAAAGTGATATTTGTTATAATTATGAATTGATTGTCGGGGTTTTCAATGAGGAATGCACAAATTGCAATGTTAAATTCATTTTTAAAAATATATAACTTAAAATTTAATGAAATAAACTTTTTTATCCTCTTATTGTATTCTTCATTCATTTATGAGTAATTTTGTTTTAACGGAAAAACCACGTCATTAAGAACTGCTAACCTTTACCGAAGTCACACCTTCACATTTATCGAATTATCAAAATCTGAGAGAAAAAATTTTCCCTCAAAATTGAATGAAGAGAGCACCCAGATGGAACAAAAATTTAGATTATTAAATTTTAAATATATTAGATTTTTAAAAATCCATTTATCAATGCAAATCTCGATAACCAATTTATAATTTTTCACAAATATCACTATTTCAATTATGAATTATGGTTATTTGCGTCAAAGATTTATCAAGATAGAAATATAGTTGCCTTTTAGAAATTAAATGTTTTATAATTTCCTCACGCGTTAAAAGAGGACGTAAAAGAATGGAAATCCGGTAATAGGTTTTTAATGCTAATTTACCTATAAGATACAAAACTTACGCAAAAACTTTATCCTGTCTCGTCTTTTATTACAATTCTAATTAAAAAACGTTTATTAATAAGGAATTTTGAATTCAGTAATCGACGTTTTGAAGTAAAGCGCAGACGCGCGGCGGAATTAATCTGTACCACCTATACGATACACTTGCCGGAAACCAACCATATGACGTGACAGCTCAAATCTGTAATTCACAGGTCCCATATGGGGAACCATTTGAAATTAGCTCGAGAAAAGATATCACCACTTGAGACTCAGAGTTGCCTTATTTATTTTACAGGGTTTAAAGTTCAATTTGGTCGAAGAAAAATTTAGGGAAAATAAAATTGATAAAGGAATAAAAAACTAAATAAAATTTTTTTAGTTTTCTATAATTTCATTGCTTAGGGGCCTTCAACATACAGGGTTTTCAGGTCTATTTCGTCCTTT
>JWZT01005340.1:45851-58911 GCA_000827895.1 Thelohanellus kitauei
TCCTTTTGACCAAAAATGAACGCGGTATTTGTATTTACACCCACTATGAGAGAATTGTTGAGCAGATTTGAGTCAAGCATTTCCCTAATCACCATAAAACATAAAGTACCAACAAGAAATTTGTGCAAACATTGATTATATAACCATACATGATCAGTCTCAAGAATAATGAATGCAAACATTGAAATCCTTTTTCATCGTCTTAAAACACGTTTCCTTGTGCTATTGCAATAAAAAATTTCATCCAGGTAGATTTATAATAATCCACAAATTATGATTGAGTTCACGATAACTTGTATTTTATATGAAATCTGGGTTCCCTGATCGATATTTAGTTTTGATTGAGTTTTTATGAAAACGGACCCATATCACATGGAAAACCTAATCTGGAGCAGCACAAAACGTTCTATCTTTTGGATTCTAACTCATATTGTAAAAATACTACATCTTTTATTTTCTATTCACAAAATACTCACAAATAGCGCATTTTGAACCTGAAGAAAAGGAGAAATATAACGGGGTATAACTTAAATTTTTCATCTAACAGCTGGATCAATTTAGGATCAGGTATCTAAGGAAAATATGTCTGAATATTAAGAATACAAAACTTGTTATTGAAAACGTTTGAACATGTCAAAGAATCTTGGATGTTATTTAATGAAATAATTAGGTTGACTAATAGTCTACTGCAATAAACCTGAATCGTTCAGTTAATGTATTTACTGTTAGTCTGATCGCTGAGTTGACATTAACTTATGTTTCGAGTGTTAAAATCCAATGGTCTTTAAATTTTTAGGTATTCCACTTGATTTATCGTGTTAAGAAATGTTTAGAATCACGATTTAACGGTTCCAAATTCTTGAAATATAATTCATTTTAAAGTATTATTCAATTCAAGGTAGAGTTACCAGAAATGAAAACGGCGTAGGATGGTGATATAGGCACTTTATGCATTCTTAAATTTATGATTACATTGTATTTTTGGTCAAATTCATTGTCAAATATTGATATCAGTTTTAGGATTTAACTTTAATCTGTTAGGGAGCTCGATATCGGATCCATGCGGCATATTTTTTGCGGTTTTCAAAAGTATTAGTCCATTTTCCGGTGATTTTTTGATTTTTGAAACTTACCTATCCTCCAAATGATCGCAAAACGTGTTATGAACTGATTTTTTCAAGTGTTTTAATTGGTGTTAGTGTTGTAAACGATTTTCAAACGTTTCTTTGGATGGATTATGGCTATTTGGAATATAAGATGTAAATGTTTACCGTATAGATTAAACATTGATATTCTTTTTTTTTACCGCTCCTAATACTTTGGTAAACACTCATTCATTCTCTCTAACCGAAATTTAAAATGGACCAACTTGTAAACTTTGTGAAAAATTTTGATTTTGGCAACATTGATCATATACTGCGTGAAGAAATACCTGCCATTCTATTTGATATTTTCTGGAAATTTCTGAATACGGAGTGGTAAATCTATGTCTCTAAAAGTCAAAAAAGTTATCAAATTGTAGAAGATGTATGCCATCAAATCATTCATGAACGTTCACTACAAAAGGATCTCTTAAAACAGTTCAAGTCAGAGGAACGCATTTTGAGTATTTCCTACCTAAAACAGTGTCCAAATTTCAGAAAGTATTAATCGAATGGCTGGATCAAAACCCTTTGGAAATACAGCCTATGATTACTGGTGCAGAAGAAAGGTGCGGTCAGAGTTCTACATTCTTGGATCTGGGTCAAAAAAGTAATCCAAAAGGAGAATGGACATATGTGAATGATATTGCTTTATTTACCGATCGACCAGTATGAAAATCATAATATAGAATATCAAATTCAAGCCGCTATCCTATTTCGGTGTATATAATGATAAAAACGAATCACACACTTCTCATTTTCTTGCAATATTCGCCAGGTGGTACATATCGTTCTATCTCGCAACTTATCTCGAGGATTCCGAAACATATGACATCCAGACACTCCTGGACGTTATCAAGTCTTCCATTTTGAAGTTAAACAAAATAAACGTGTCTAGATACCCAGTAATTTGGTATTTTAACAGATTGCGAACTCTGGTTCATCGATTTTGGTTTGTATAAGAATAGAAAATCATCTTCTAGTGACCTATATGGGTGATTCGGCTATGTATATCGTCAAAAATGATGGGAAATATATTTCTGGGACCCCAAATGCAAACCGATTTGTTTCTCTTGTTAATTTTTATTTAATTAAAGGTAGAAGTCGGAAAAGTGACTGTGATTCATCCAAATTTGATCACTTTACAAGAAGGATCATATCGGATAGTTGAAAGAACAGTGTTTCCGTACTTTCGAGATTCTTCTCTTAAACAAGATATTTACGAACCAGATGTATTTAGTTATGAAATCCAACGTTATTTTTGTACTAAATTCAGAATCAGATTCTTATTTGATACTTGGGTCAAATAACTTCTTCGAGGTGTCAAAAATAGACCGTATTTCTCAACTATCTGCGTTCTCGAACCCTGAAAAATTCCTAGAAATGTTCAAAAGGTTTTTCAATGAAAACGATCTCAAAAACACTACAGGGTTTTTAATCAAACTCAATAATGATGCATGATAAAATATTTTTCATCTTTTTTAATTTGACAAATTTTTAACGAATCCTGACTTTTTCAAATCTAAATAGACATTAAATACGTACTCGGTTATTGGAATCAATATAACCGGGACAGAAAGCTTTTATCAATTTCACGAAAAATGGATACCATGAAGTGACATCGATTCCGAGACTAGTCCGATCTTCACAGACTGTTAAGCTGTACCATAGCTCTAAAAGATTGAGAATAATTTGACTTACCTACCATCTGATAATTTCCAAACCACTGACATGAATGACGTCAAGCATGTAGTGAGACAATGATTGGATGGTATTATTTGGATCTCGTTTTATATTTCTGCCAACGTTAGGTCAATCTGGTGATACTGCCCCAAAGATTCGAATAAGTCAGAATTGACGCAATAAAATAATGAGTCAATTTTTTCAATATTAAGATGTCTAAATGCCACGATAAATGTTTATCAAAACATTAACTCATCCACAAGTTTGTTTGACTGATCCTGAAGAATTATTTGTGAATAGGTTTACAGAAATTGAGCATTTAAATTTTCAACTAAATCAAAAGTTGAATCAATAATCCTTCCTCAAATATGTTTCATGTACAAGAGTAATATGAATGTTTATAACATCGATTTAGTTGGATATAGCTAACGATGACAGTGGTCACCATTCTGAGTTACTGTTCATCTTATCTCGAGCAATCCAAGAACTATATTATTTACATATGATCTCCTTGGCTCCCGTTTCTTTCACGAACACAGAGACGTTAATATTTAGGGCAGGTGATCATTAAAATATGCTGTTTGGGTAATAAGAAAAGGTTACTACTCCAAGGTTTGGGGGTCTTTCTCTTTGTTTTGCTTCATAACCGTTCACAAATCAAATGTTTTATGTAATCAATCAATTAACTGTCCGTGACATGCTGATTAACATGCCACTCACAATCTTGAACACCGGAGTCGTAAAATATTGGCAATAAACGAATTACAAACATTTGAACGTAGAAATTGATATTATTTTGAAATCTACATTCCCAGATTTAAAATCTTCACAGGAATTCTTTTTACTGGCTTTCTGTTCCCCAAAGTTTTTGAACATCAAAACGAAACACCTATTCAAGAACATTCGCCACGACAAATTGTTTCTATCAGCCCACAATATGCGAGCCAATCACAGATCTCGTAACTGTTTTTAGTCCTCCAATAGCACCACAAATTTACCTTACCAATATTCAACCTTTGATATTAATTACTGTATAAATAATTCTCAGTCCACGGATTCCAGCTCCACGATAATTGACATTGTCAGTTTCTTTTGACTGTTTAAAAGACACTAGACGTGATTCGATACATTAAAAATGGGTATCCGAAATCCAGAAACGCCTAAAACATTTCATAAAAATTATAATTTATAATAAGATAAACATGGTTCCACTGATATTCTGGAATTTAATTTCATGTTAAAAATGATCATCAAGAACAGGAAGTTATCTGACACAGATTTAACATTGCTTATCTAACCCTAAAGTACTATCTTATCATTAGATTTGTATCACAATGCTAGGGGTCTCTATGTAATTATTCTATTTCTGATCAAAGTTTTCTGAGTTTCGAAATAACCTTCATTCTGATAGAATAATTGGTCTATTATTGTTTATTTCAATTATTTCAAGAATATTTTGACATCAGTAAACGGAAGAAACTACAATATATGAAATGCACTACGGCTCAACTTTTTAGAAGATATGTGTAAGTATGAATGATTACAATCATACCAGGAATTCAACTCATAAATAATGAATAAAAAAGAATCGCAAATAAATTTATTACCTCAGTTTAAGAAAGAAGATATTTTTTCAAACCTTAAAAGATCAGTGGATAATAACCATATTTAATCTGCTCCATAATAAATGGTAATACAAACTACAATCATATAATTTTTATTTCTTTACTTATCTTTTTGGAACCTTCTAACATTTATTTTATTCACATATTAAGACATTACAAGCCAGCAAATTTATTTCATCAAAAATTTTGATTTTATTTTGAGAATTAAATTTACAATACACCATGTTCCGTCGAAAATTGCCGAATTTCCAATGGCAACATTCAAAGGTTCCGACATGAATTTATTTAAAAAAGTAAATTTTGGAAAGATTCTTTGCTGTGAGGCGAAATCGAATCTCTGTAAACGACAGCACATATTCCACTCTTGAATCTGAATGAATATTCTCAAATCCTAAAGGGTAGAATCCATATAAATATCAGTTTACTTATAAATACATCATTGGAATCTTTGTATATCATCATCGGAGATTCGGCCATATTTGACTAAAAATGGTGTAATAAAGTGGCCACTACAAACGACGATTTTATTTCAAAATCAAGTCTGTTTGCTTCATGAAATATATGCCCCTAAATGCAAATTCAATAATCTTAACGTGTCTGTGTATTTAAATGGACATTCCGCTGAATTGGTAATGCTTGTGTCAAATTGTTTAATGGTTGAACCAATCTTACAATAGTTCAAAGACCAACAATGATTCCTTTCCTTTAAGATATCTTATCAGATCACAAAAACATGACCCATATTTCTGAATCTTTCGCAATAAATTATTCGAGCGATAGTAAAATGATAACACAACAATCTGATTATTCAGTCATCGAGACAATTGATGGGCTATTTAATAATTTATATTTGGTATTATGTTATAAATATTTGATTTTGATGATTAGAATCTGTTTAAATAGCGTCCTTTTACTTCCAATGTTCCACAATTTAAAAGAATATCAGTCTCGAGATACGAAATATTGGCGCTCAAATGATGAACAATGTCATGTCTACGTATGATCACACAGATGAATTTTTCATCTTATAATGACCTCAGTATCTTGATTTACGCTGTCTTGTACATTATTTATCTCATTTAATTTTAATGAAGAACATAGAATTGGATAACATTATTTAATGCTTTTTCTGATGACTAGGCTCGAATGCCAAAACATCGAGATTTTTTATTGTTGTGCAAATTAAGAACAATGTGTATAAAGTTATTTTAATCAACTTTGGGAGTTCCAGGGTCGCCAGGTGGACCAGGTGGACCTTGTGGTCCAGGAGGGCCAGGAAGTCCAGGTATTCCTGGATGACCCGGAGCACCAACAGGACCAACGGTTCCGTTTCGTCCAGGGTCACCCGATATCCCTTGAGGACCAGGTTGACCCGGTTTACCATCTGCGCCAGGATGGCCAGTTATACCCCTTTCTCCAGGTGCCCCTGTGGCACCAGATTGTCCTGGCTACTTTTATTGGAAATGGAAGGCGATAATAAAGTCAAATATGATTTATGATTCAAAACATTACAATCAACTATTTCCACAGTATTAATTCAAATATCCCAACCAAAACGAACTGGATGGGTTCGAGAATCTACAGGCATTTCCTCCCAAGAATTACAAGGAAAAAATTTCTAATTCATTTTATTTAATTAGAATAATTTTTGACGTCTTTTCCCTCTTTTTTAATTTAAAATAATCGGCCTTCAGAATGAGCCAATAGGTACATTTAACCGTTAAATGGTTTAACAGAGTAATTGTAAGGATGTATTAGATATCTTGGCTTATGGATCGGTCCTGAGTGGTTGAGTGAGCGACCGCTGGGTCAGCATCGGTAAATCGTCGGTTTGACTCCGGCCCAACTCGCTTTTCTACGGTACCATATCGCAATATTGTGATTAAAAGTTGAAAATTTCGTGCAATGTCAAACATTTTTGAATTAGAGTATCCAGATCACAGGTTTATCGTTTTAAATATAATACTCGTCATGTTGGTTTGGTTTTAATATTAAAAGAAATTTAAAAAATTCTTTGATATCGAAATTAGGTCCTTCGTTAACCGATTTCAATTTTGTCAAAATTAAAACAAATTCGAATTTTACATTTAGAATTTTTATTTTAAAACATATTCTTGAAGCACATTTTATTGTGTTACGGGTCGAAGTATTAACAAGCCTATGTGACATCATAAGATTATACTAATCAGATTAACCATCGATATCAGTAGCTAAGCTTGGGGGATGGTAAAACCGCCTGGGCACTATAAAAGGCGAATAACGTATGATAGATTATATTTTACTTAAATATGGTATTACTGGGTTTCCTGATCAAGTCCGTCACATTTTTATAACTCAAATGTTATCTATATCTTGCATTAAAAAATAAATTCTATTCGTTAATTTCCTCTCCTAAGTAACACCTTCTAACGTATTTTAGCAAATTGCTGTAATAGCCATCACAGTCAGAATGAGTAATTTATCTTGAGCCGTCTTCGATTAAATTAAACAGGTCGGTTTCTGATCTCGGAGACGCTGTTTGTACAGTGTTCTTCCATTTCGATAACAAATTTTTCAATCGGGTTGATGAGAGGCGAGTAGGGTGTAAGATATATTACCACTGTGGCCATTCTCTTGCATCATGGTCTGGACCATATTGGTTTTGTGGAACCTCATGTTGTCCATTATGAAAACACATTCGTATATTCCATTGGACAAGAAATGTTCAAAAGCGTCCATGAAGTATCCACAAGAATGTACTTCATTGAATTGATGATCTTGTGCCTTGAAGAATGTCCTGTGTCCAGCGTCCCCGAGATCAGAAACCGACCTATTTAATTTAATCGAAAGTGGCTCAATAGAAATTACACCATTTGGTTGTGATGGCTATTATCAAAATATGCTAAAATACAACAGAAGGTGTTACTTAAGAGAGAAAATTTACGAATAAACATACAATATATTATTTTTAATTCTAAATATTGATAAAATTTGAGTTAAAAAGATATGACGGACATGATCGGGAAACCTTTAATATTCAGTTAAATTTATCGAGTTAAACGAAATTCAATTTTTTTCTTTGAAAAAATAAGAAAATTACTTTGAAAGATTAAAATAGATAAAACCGAATCATTTACATGCTTAAGATTCAAAAAAAACAGAATTATCATCACTTTGCACAATTTTTTTTTCAATATGATAATAAATTCAGAATATTTTATATCAAATGATACAATTTCTGTTTGAATCAAATAGAAACGAATTTTACCTATAATTCAAAAGAATATTCTTAAATTTGAAGTTTATGTTATTTTAAACTGCCATAATTGAAAGAACTAAGATTCATAGTTTTTTAAATGATTTATCGTTTACAAAGACAATTTTTATTAATCTCAAAAATAATTATGTCTCGTATATCCTAATTATTCAGATTGTTATATATGCAGCAATATTAGATAAATTAACAAGCTTGTTCATCTTTTATGCATCTCAATTGATCTATAATTTAAATCTTGACCTAAAAATCAAGTGACTAAATTTTTTATTTTATGAATAATAATTAGAAAACTGTTAAAATGGAATCTAAGTTGATATCAGCAGGTTTTTATGACAACATATTACAATAAAAATGGTCTATAATGAAAATTATGGATTAATATCATAATTAATATGATGAATAACACTAAATATTTTACAAATATATGAACAAAGATCAATTTATTTACAGATTGAGAGAATGATACGTGTTTCCTGGTTATACTATGATATACTTCTTAATCAAATATGACAAACATTGTGAAGGCGCGTATCAAGATGATCAGTAAATTTCTAATACGTTTAAGGATGACTTAAAACGACAAAAATTGATAAAAATATCCTTAACACATGGACATATGATCGTGAATCAATTTAAAATACTGTGACCATTTTTATTAAATATTTTTTATTAGATTTCGAATATATTTGATCTATCTGGCTTTCTATTTCATGGCTAAACGACAAGAAATTTGACTGAATTAGTTCTTAATTTTATAATTGACAAGTATTTTATTACATGAGGCAACCGTTAAGATTTAATGCTTATTTCATAAATTTCTTCAAAAACAATTTGGATGAATTATAGAAGCCTTAAATTGCCTAAAACGAAAAGCATAACTACATTTCAGATCGATTTCAGAAGACAATGATAGTATATTTAAACTTACTCAAAAAAATCTATTATGAGTTTTTATCAGGCTAAGGAATTTTTAGAGAATTTCGTCAGAATAAAACTACAATGAATAAGAATTTGAAAGATAAATTGTTTTTTTAGAAATAAAACTAAGATCATAATAGAGTATAAGTAAACGAAGAATCGAACGTTGAATTTCGGATCGTTAACGAAGATCCGTTTATAACGTTAATCAAAATAAAAAGAGTTAAATCTAAATTTTTATACCGAAATAATCACACCAACAATATTTTAATTAAATAACCATGTATATTGATTTGGCGCGTTTTTATCAAATATAATAAATGTAAATAAAATATTACATCATTGAGTTTTGATGAAAAAATACTGAGATAAATTATTTATTGAAAACATTGTATTCATTGATAATATTCCATGAATTTAAATGCATTCAAAACAAAATCAAAAATTGATATATGTTATAATTTAGAATATTTGGGAGTCAGAAAATGTTTTATTAAAAAAATCAACGGTATCGTTAATGGAGATTGAAAATAAAGTTCAAATATATAGACAAACCATATATAATTAATTCCAGAATGCGATATTGCATATCGATACTAAACTAAAGTGTTATAAAAGCTTTTTGGTTGTTTTTGATAATATTTATTGAGTTTTCGTCACAAAATACTAACATTTTCAGCTTGTTATTTCAAAATAAATTTACATGTCATATCTTAGTACATGTAAAAATGTCATAATATGACCGCCAAAATCGATAAATACGGGATTTAATAAGATGCACAGAATGCTGGTTCTATTGTTCTGTTGCCAACAATTTTGTAAGAATACATAGATCTGATGTATGCTGAAGATTTATGATTTGTCTCTTGGTATTTGGGTCAGAGAGAACGATTCCTATATCCGCTTTTTTCAAAATTATATTCCAAATATCCTTTGATATCTTACTAACACGGAAACATTCATACGTCATTTTTTTGACACCTAATTGCATTATAACCACTGGCAAAGCCTGACATAACGAAATGTAACGAACTTATTGTTTTATCTAGATGAGAAATTACGATTCAAATTCAAAAATGCATCTTTTAAATTCGATTTGGCAGATTAAATTTGAATACATTAAAACTTCGAGGGTGAAGTTTTAAGTAAGTTTGGATAAAATTCAAGCATTCTGACGGATCTTAATAAATAACTGAGACCCTCTCGTATTCCTCCTTGACAATCCTACAGTATAATTTGGCTTGATGTCGTGTGTATATTCATAAGTAAATCCATCGATTGGGATACAGGAGTTGTTGTTATGATAATTTATTTGATTTTGAAAACTGTAACAAAATATGATTGTATTGTGGTGAATACGGTGGTCAAAATACAATTTTAAGGTCCGTTAAAATGCTGGAAATTGATCTAAACTTAAAAAAAAAGTAATAATTAAAAGTTTTAATGAAGTTCTATTTCACTGACGAATTTAAATTACAAAAGAAGTACACTTCAACTTACAAATAGTTATCAAAATCCATATTTTATGTGAAGAATAACGAAAACGAAGCTGGATCTAACGTTTAAGGTCTCTAATTCCATGGAATAACAGCCATTAACTCGCAATATGATGAGAATCATTATTTTCAATAATCTTGAGTTTTTAGATAATAAACATCCTATATCATGAAAAATGAAAGACGGAACAGGTTTACGAACTAGTGAAAACTTTCTCAAGGATTTTAAAATGGTGGGGGCCAATGTCTAATCGTTAATCCAAATATTACATTTTATAAAAGTTATACGAATAAAATGGTAAATTTTTTACAAAAACAGCCCAATTACGCACTTTCATGGATATAAAACTATTATTGTGCTGAATGCTTATTCGTGGACATTAAAAGTTTGATGAATGGCCTTGTCACGTAATCTTTGATCAAATTTTTTAGTTCATACAGAATATTTATAGACTAAACGTGCATATACCTTAAATACAGAGTTTTAATATCGCCTAAAACTGACAAGAATCTATGCCTTAAATCCTCTAATACTTTTCGATTCTGATCAAAAACATTTTTATTTTAAACTTTTTCAAAATACACGACATCTTCAGAAAGAATCGTTTTCTAATGAAAAAAATTGCGTATTATATCTTCAACGCTGTAGATTTGATATCAGGCAACTATTATCCTTGGTATATTTTACATTTTCAAGCTCCTGAGAGCGCGATATATGGATATCCCAACCTAACGGTATAGTTGTTTTTATTAGGCACACTAAATAAAGCCTATTGGATCCCTAATTTTATCCCCTATTTTACATCCAATTTATAATGAAGTGAAAAGTTACAGCTCAAAAATGATAGATTTCAGTTTAAATACCTCCAAATTGTTTATTAAAGGAATTTAAATAACATGCCAAAGTCAAGTAAATATTAGAGAACGATATTTGTGACCATATTCCCACTTTTTCATGGAAAACAGTGTTGTATTGATCTGTATCCTGTGATGATTTCAGAATATTGTTTTTTTAATTGATTACCCAATATTATTTGAAGAATACAGGGTCCGAGTGCTCTGAAATTAGAGAAAAAATATCCATTAAATACATTGTCTAGTTCTATCAACGAAATAAAATTATTTCAAACATTTTTAGTGAATTTTCAATGAATTATTATTGGGATATTATTGACTTATAATTAAAACCAGGATTTGATTCGAGAGATTAGATACTCACAGCCAGGTAATCGAAGTAACATATTTTGTATGTTTTATTGAATATTTAGTGAAAAAGGTTTAATTTTTCAACGTTGAACTAATGTGCACATGTTTTAAAGGTATGGTAGACATGAGGATAAATTTAATACCGTAAAATGACGTATCTGGGAATTTAGGGGGTTAAATTCATCATTTATTTTATTAATATCGCATACATTTCAGATTTATGCCAAAAAATTGTAAAAATGTGCATTAAGCATATAACAGTAATTCGATTCTGTCAAAATAATTCAAGCTTTCAAAATATTTTGATGAATGCGAATAATATTTGTCGGATTCGAATCACAAAATTATAACATTTACACATTCTTGTGTGCTGATTCTTGTACATGAACCAATTCTACCTTAATGCATGTTCAAAGACCATAATATGATAACTTTAAGTGGTAAAAGGAGGGATTTTTAATCCGATGCACGCATCGGGTAATTATTTGATTCCGTCAATATTTCATCGATAAATATTTTCGATCTGATGATTACAGAAAATGTGCATAAGTTTTTAATTGGTATTTTATTGATTTTATTTTCATTCATACTCTTTTATCTGTAAAACAATAATTTTTTGACATTTTTACTGCATTGTTAGTGAGAAAATATTCGTGTAAATATTTTCGTTTTAGTTAGACTTCATCGTTCCTTAAACCGATATCAAATAAATCAACATAAATGCTTCTTTGTTATTTATAATGTTTCAATTTCCGAATATTTAAATTATTATTTATATATTTCTTCTAGGGTTTGCATATCGAATGACCTGTCAGTGTAAATGTATTGACCATATATTTTGAATTATCATATTTTATCATGTATAAAAAATATATTTATGGGAATAAACTGTAAAAATAAACCTATGCTGCTTGAATGGGGATAGCCTGTGAATAAGTGAGAATATACTGGTACATTACTTATCAGTAAATTGACAGCCATTTGGTTGTTAATTCAATTATAACCTTGGTTAAAAGTCTGAAAATAAGAGTAGGTGAATATTTTATTCTCATTAACTAGAAAGGGATGTTGTCATTATGTTAAGAGTTTCTCTAACGAAATGGAGTCTTTTTGTGGGGAAAAAGAGTATACGCTTTCTATCATCCCTCGTAAGCCTAATTCCATCTTACAGTGAGAAGATAAATCGAATGTAATCGATAAGAGAACAAAAACTAGCAACCAACCTGAGTTGGATTTTTCGTAACTATTCTAAAAATAAACAAAAATATAATGAACTATTTTATCTTAGTGATTGGCAGTTCTCATGTAATTGAAGACCTCCGATAACTTAAATTACACGAATAAAGGAAGTTATTAAAATTCTCTTTTGATATTTGAGATATAACTTTTTAAATAAATTTTTGAAAATAGGCCTTTAGACTATAGACCATTTTAATTATTGTTGTTAAACTATCGTCTAAAAGATTTTGGTCTTCCGTTTTGGAATTCTGGTTATGAGTAAAATATGTATCAGACGTTTTATTTCTGTCTGCAAATAATTTGAGACATTTTTTAATAAGATTTTATTATCTTAAACATAGTTTATATTATTCAAGCAAGCTTGATTTCAAAAATAGGGGAGACTGTACAAAATTGTTATAGTGCCTGTTCAAATCCTAATCAAAACGTATTCACAGGACCGCCTGGACCGCCCGGTCAGCCAGGGCTTCTAGGGTTAGATGGTCCACCTGGATG
>JWZT01005346.1:0-19916 GCA_000827895.1 Thelohanellus kitauei
CCAGCCGATGCTCAACCATATCTTAAATGCAAGGGTAACCTACAAATTCAAAATGGCTTGCTCATCCATGTAAGTCGGCGAGGACGCCAAATCGTGGTTCCTGAACACATGAGAGAAAGAATCATTAGAGACGTCCATGAGAAAAATCTTAGCCATTTAGGAGTCAATAAAACAGTCAACGTAATTAGAAATCGATTCTTTTGGCCCTTTATGGAGATTGATATCAAACAGATAATTGGAAAGTGCCAAATTTGTCTTCTCAACAAATCTCGGAATCACACACAAAGGTCCAATCTCTCCCCTATTGAGAGCAAAAGGAGATTTCAGCTCTGGGAAATGGATTATACTGGCCCTCTTCCACTAACTCAAAATGGGAACAAATATCTACTAGTTTTGATTGACCATTTAGTAAGGTGGTCCAGGCGGTTCCGGTGAGGGACATGTCAGCCCTAACAGCAGCTAAAGTCATCTTATCGAATGTCGTATACCGGTTTGGGGTACCAGAACAACTTTTATCTGATCAGGGTACGGCATTCGAATCGGAGTTAGTCAAACACCTATGTGAGCTTCTCGGTATAAATAAATTAGGATCAACGACTTCCCACCCGTCGACTAATGGTCTGATGGAGAGGGGCAATAAGACGATCAAGGAATTGCTCAGATGCTGCTTGGGGGATTTTGTAGAAAATCGGGATGAACACATTGGCCAAGTGTTGTTTGCCATCAGATCAGCTCATTCTGAATCAACTGGATACTCCCCAGCGATGTTGGTGTATGGCCAAGATCCTAAATTCTCCATCGACTTATCTACTTGATCTCTAAACGACACAGGCTAGGATGGCAATAAACATCACGTTTATGCTCAAGAAATCAAGAGAAACTTTAAAACAACATTCGAATCAGTTGAAAGAAACCTAAGGAAATCCAGAGGTAAAATGCAAAATGTTTACAAGAAAGCATACGAATCTAGGTATACCAACGGTCAGTTTGTTTTTACGAAGTCCGAGTAAGTTGGAACCCTAGTTTGATGGCCCATATATGGTTGTAAAATGCAGACATTCAGTATATGATATTAAAAAGGTTTCGTCTCCTGAGAATATCAAAAAAATTCACCATGACAAATTTTTCAAATGCCAGCGGCCCCAAAACGACCCCACTGGATATAGAGAACTTCAGAAAGAATTGAATTTGCGCCAATCCACCAGAATAAGAAGACCGTCACGTCCTTTTCCCAAAACGTCAAACTGCTCTTTCGATGGGGGCGGTAATGTGACGATTTATCATAATACTTCGTGGGCTATCGTAGACTAGTCTGTATCTCGTAATAAATGTATTCATTAATTAGAGTGAATTAATGATATTTTGACATTAAATCAACCAAATCTATTAACAATCAGAATTAGAGATTGCATGATTTTTGTCAATATCCTTAAAATAACATGCAAATAATTTGTAAAATTACGTAAATATTCTTTTTAAATAGATAAATTTGGTTGAGATCCACGTTTTAATGTGAGAATAGACAAAATCCTATATGTCAAAAAACATCTCTTTTAATAATGTAAAAAAAAAATCTATTAGAAGCCTCACGCTTTCACCTCAAAATCAGATAGTTTTGGTGGTTATTAGAGTTATTTAAGCATTATCTTAATTTTCTGGTAAATAAACAACAGCTTATTTAATTGTCTTGGTTGTCACAATTACAATGATTGGATAAAATATGTGAAATATTTGATTTTGAATCATCGATCTTAAATATGGAATTGAGTAGATTATTAACGCGCTTTTTTTAAATTTAAATTAGTCATATCATCATTCGGTAAAATATAAATATTTGGTTCTTATCAATTCTTTTTAAAAAATGTATCTCGTGAAACGAGATCTCTTTTTCGGAATTGACCGATATTGGTTGAGTCCTGCGTCAATTTGTAGACGAATATTATGTTTTAGGAATTGCTGGATCGATATGTATTGCATTGTGATAAAAAATGTATTGCCAAGAATCTGGAATGAGTAAAGTAGGAAATATTACGTGATAATAGAGTACCAGTTAAACTTCTTCATGAATTATTCTTTCTCATTTCTCTTCCATTTCCATAGAAACTAAAGACGAACTTTTTGATATGTCATAAAATAATGAGAAATTTATAAGTGTACTTTATTCTTTAATTTAGCTCACCTTTTACAATTCTCAAGATTCTGAAATCTACTTCATGTTATTTTCAATGGTTAAAACTCGATGATTTTGACGAATACTTTACTTTTATCTAATAGAAATGCAACTTTCAAAAAACATGTATGCGTTCTACGTATATATACATGTTTTTTTTATAGGTCCTTCATAGAATTAGCGAATTCTTATTGATGGCTTAATTGAGTAGTTTGTTATATCCTATCTTTTCATGCATACTCATAGAGTCATCGCATACAAACGGGAAACCATTTATGAATGTCAGAAGTCTGGATACTAATTTTAAATCCTATGCAGAGATTCTCAAACCAATTTGATTCGCATGCGATCTTCTATAAACGAAGTATTGTGTTTCTAAATAAATTTAGACATTTAATTGAATAAAAAACGGCGTAACCATTTTATGTGACTAGAGCTAAATCATGATCGATTTTATGTTGGTTAATCTGCTTATGATCCCGAGGCTTATTTTATGATAACTTTGTGGAGTTAAAGAGGTATAAATAGACTTAAAAAATTGCAAAAATTGTTGAAAAACTCCAATTTCTTTGTAATGGTCGATACACGTTGATTATAGGTTAATATTGGGTCATATTTGTTTAATTGGCCTCAGTCATTCGCCGATAATTAAACATTCTTCGTTTGGTATTTGAATATAGAAGAACTATATCACAAATCCGCTTCTTACAAATATTTGGATACTTATGTAAAACAACAGCACGACTGTCTGATTGGTCTGTTTACCTCAAGATTTTAAATCGAATTTTTCAAACATTTGTAAGATTACCAACCAAAAAAACCAATTACATCATCATGTTCTTCTGATTATTAAAACATCTTATCTGATATGATTTGTTGCAACCCTGTCCATCTATATGTTAGGAATAATATTTAATGATAGATCTATATGTTGAAGCATAACTTCTAGGTTTCGTTCTCGATGTAACATCTACATCGTGTCCTTCCTGGTATAATCGATAAAATCCTTTTGTTAGTTTCTCACAAAACCTCTTTTAAGATCACTGAAATTCATGACTATCTGCACTATCATAAGAAGAATGGTTAAAGTTAAAAATTCTGTTTATCTCTTTAGGATATAAACCGCATTTGGTATGCATAAAAATATCTGAGCATGCAGGTTTTACTTCAGGTTTTTAAAGCTGACACCAGTAATTTTTGATGAATTATTTTGTAAAAAACAAGATATTGTCACATCAATTTGATGAGAACATCTGCAACTAAATAATTCAATTCATTCCAATAAATAAAAACTGCTGAAAAATTATGAATACTTCGATTGAAAAAATATCAATAAATTCTTATTATTTTACACGCATGCTCAATATATTTTTTGAAATCTAATGTTAATAAATGAGGGAAATTGTTTTTCTGTATATTTATATATCAAAACTGTAAAAATCAAAACTTGAATTCATATGTTGAGATATTTAAATGCATCTGAAAAGGCCCGAACCCTGTCTTGTATCATAAATTAGCGAGTTAAAAAGTTTTAAAAAAGTCAACAATTCATTTCAATTATCATGATATTTTCAATTAATATAGAATAAATTTGATCGTTAAATGCTTTTAAATAATTGGATTTATTAAAGGTAAAATTTGAACATTTTTTATTTTTTATTTACCACACCTATGATTTCTCTGTATTTTGGCGCGCATTTAAATGTTTACTTTATTACCAAATATTCAATGATATCGCCTATTCGAACCCAATTATTAATCATAATATTTGAAATGAGCAAAAACTTGATATAATAATGTTAATCTAAAATTAATATATCATCAGATTTCATTCGATGTCATTGTCTAATCTTCTTTTACAAGCATTATCGTTTTTTAAACTACATGAAAACGTTCATGAGGATTTCGCATGCTATTACGTACTCAGAGCTTGTGACGTAGGACACCGATGATCCCTCGAACTTTGTAAGATTAAAATTCAGAACGGATATACCTTCACCTCCGTTCTATCTGCACATGCTAATAGCTCTAAAATATTACGATATCACGAACTCAACTCTGATTAATGCAGAAGAAGAAACATACAAATTGGCACTTTGTCCATGCAAATCGAACGAAACTTTGTCATTATCATATGGTATCACAAGGGGTGATAGAATCGTATCCATTTTATCAGACAGGATGTTCATATAGTTCTAGGAATTAGATCAATGATTTTATCCGAATTTAGATTTAGTATCTCTGAACCTAACGATATTCCTTTTTTGGTTTTAGAAGATATGAAGTCAATTTCCGTTTTTTTCATCAAAATCGTCAAAAATCAAGACTATGTTTTTATTTCTTGATATCAGGTCATTAAGCGTCATCTAGATCGTAATACAAGTAAAAAAATGGATCGATACGACAATAAAGACGTTCGTGATATATGCTACGTAGCAGTGGTAAAGAGTTTTGTGATCAGTACTACGGCCGAATCTTTATTCTAAGACTGACATTTGACAGAAATTCTCAAATACCTATTTATCCAATAGCTGAAGTGAATATAACCATATCAAATGATACGTATTTTGACAAAAACCCTCTATATAAATACACACTGATTGGATGGCAAGTCCGTTGCAAATATCCTGATCCCGATGCACCTATTGATAACCCAATTTTCATATATGATGACACATTGAAGGTATTTGAGTTTTGATAACTGAATTTTTATATGGAGGTGAAATTCTTGGATATATTTGGCAAGATTGAGTCTTACACCATCTATTTAATTGAGAATAATAAGGCTATCATCCTCAGAAAGAGCACTTTTCAGATCAGGAATTTGAAGATTTATCCATTTAAAACTTTTCAAAAAAAAATCTTGAGAAATTCAAGTAATTTGTGTTTAATAAAAGCTAAACTACTTACAAACTATAACATTCTACGATTCTTGTATTCTAACGTTACATATTATGAATGTATTATTAACGATCAGGTAATAATATTTTCACCAAGAAATCCATGTTGTTCGAATACACCTACAAAAGTATTCTTCTGGAAACCGAATTTTATCGAGAAGATTTCTTAGGAATAAATAATTCAATTAGAACTAGCGTCAAAAATGACCACGATTACATTGATGAATGCAAGAAAAACGTCTCGAGTATTAATAACTCATAATATTAGGATCTTTGCGATTTTTAAGCAGAGGATAAATCTATATTTAGCATATAAAATATATTTTGATTTGGCCTCTTTATTACGTCATCATTAATAATACTATACTTTCTATCTTCAATGGTCATATTAGTTTCTAAATTGAGATAACGTGAGTTATTGTTATCTATTCTCTGTGCCAGAATTGTGACAACTAGCATTTATGAAGCAAATGTAAACTCATTCATTGAATCAGGATTTTAGAAATAAATTATATTTGTTATTAGCATTTCTCGTCTAAGATGTCCGATTTTCAGATGACTGTAAGGATATATAAATACTATATCCTTACTAACGTAGGAGCGCTGAGTGGTACAGTTAGGCGACCACTCGATAGGTATCGTTGAGGGGTCGGTTCGATTCCTTTCGGACTCACATTTTACGTTACCATGACATTCAAATGTTCCAACTATGATTTTATTCAACAGATTAAATGATAAATTTTATATGGAATCGTGCAGTTAGGCTTAATCCCATAAAGGTAAACGACTGCGCATATTCGAATCGTCCATCTAACTAAATATTCACAAGATACTAAAAAATAGAGTATTTATAAATTTACTTTATAAAATAATAGAATAGTCAGAACTTATGAATGTCATCGTCGAAACGTCGCAAATCTTGGACGTGAAACGGTAGATATCTTTAAACGGTTAGTTACTATTGACGTTTCACCCTCCTTTCGGAAACAAACACCATATATGTTGTATTTTGTCAACAAATTACAAACGCTCCGAAAGCATTACAGGATTTTCGGTCCAAATTAGAGTTTGGCCGAGTCCAATTTGGTGAGGCTGTTTTTCAGTAATGTTTGATTTTTGGCTTAGTCTTAATTGGTTTTTGTCCAGTTTATTTGGTTTTTCGTCCCCCGAATTCGATTGGAAACCGCCATAAAAAGCAGCAGCACCAAATTAGACTGGACAAAGCCTAATTTTGACTGAAACCCGTTTATATTAAATCAAATACAACATTTATTCGTCGTTTATTATTATATTCCAGAGCATTTTTATCAATAAATCAAAAAGATCGCTTATATATCTTCTATCATGTATAAATTGAAATAAATCGTCTAATTCATATAGATGAAATTATTTTTTCACGGGTAGCAGTGTGATTTGTAAGGTAGAATTAGCACTACACACTCAGAATTCGATATATTTATTTGTAAAATTTGAATTTGAGACAATTCATAAATTATATAAAACATAACCAAATTTAAGAGAGATTAATTTTTTGTATTTTCATTTTTTATCGCTACTTGTTGGGATGGTATTTATATTATTGCATCAATTTAATGAAAACAAAATTCTGCCACAATTGCGTTTGTTTGGAGCCATGAATAAGATCGCTAGCTTCGATGTCATCACAGCCTACGCATGCTTGTCCCCAAAACCCTAGTCAAATCTCCAGTGATCAATCGTCAGGATAGGTTACTTGTGTTTTCACCAATAGTCTAGCTGGCTTGTCTTTTATCGTAGCCGACAAGTTAAAGTCAATAAAAGGTTATCTGGTCAGTCTTAGTAGTGTAAAATAATTGAATCTTCCGAAATACAAATGAAAGAAACGTATGCTCAATTCTAATTTTATAGACAGCCTTCGCATACGCACGTTCCCTGTCTCTGGTTTTCAAAAATATTGCTATCCTCACCACAAGAGCTAGTTCTTTTTCTAGGTTGTTTTGTTGATTTTTTAAGAATTATCGTTGCTTCAATTATGTTTTAGTGATCACCAGTTTTTGTACATATTCGGTTTATGAAATGATTAACAGTGAAATGTTTATAAATTTGAGATAAAATGAAAAAGGCCCTAAAATATACTTTTACTGTAGATCCTTGGAGGACATACATATAAATAACTAATATCATTGTTTGAGTTCCTATACCTTGAGTCTAAATATGAACGTCCTTTCTTCGAAGATCATTTTCACCCAATCTGTATCTTTGGTATAAAAAATAGTGTCGCCTAAATGATATTTTTAAAATCGATGTCTGATTTGTCTACTTCCATGTGTTTTCTACATTTCTGATTTTATTGTTCTCATTATTTTTTTTATCTTAACCTTCTTTCCTCAATATATCATATTACAAGAGACGGTCTTATGTAGAATCCCGCTATTGTACAATGTTAGATATTTATAACTCAGATCAGGCAAAAATACTTTAAATTCAGTTTTTAATTTTTGATATCGTAGCTAATTTTAAAATAATTTACTATAAATGTAGCATTTTTCTATTGTTAGGTTATGGCCTGCTTCTTTTCGGTTTCGGCTTTTGTTGTTTATATCATGTATTAAAGGACATCCATAACGTAGGATAATGTCTCATTTTAAGGAATAAATCAATTCTTAGATTCATATGATGAAAATAGGTTAATCAAATTTATGATTGTGGATCATTTTACAAAAATTTATTTTTTATACTAAAATGTCGAAGCAGAGTTCTTATCAGAGATCTAACATGAGCTCTTCAAAATTAAGGAAACTGCCTCGATTGAAATTATCGGATGACATTTCGATCTTAAGATTATCATTACCCATACTTAACATACAAAACACTCTTTTAATTGATTTAATATTTTTAGAACAACGCAAAACCGAATTTTCTACATTTTTATGATGGATACCTTAAAGATTTCGAACTCGGAACAACAAGTTCTCCATTTTAAATCAATAATTAATGTCTCGAATATAATAAATGTTTTCATTTATAATTGCTGCCATGATTTTATTAATTAATGTATAATAAGGCAATTGGTGTTTCAATTATTCATACTAACAATTTTCATTGAAGAAATGTCCCTACCTGGCCTTTTTTTGCACGCATTATCGCTTTTAAGACCCCATGACAATGATCATGGATTTCTTGCTTGCTATTACTTGATTCTTATTTGTGACGTAGGACAATGATGATCCTTCAAATTTGGTTAAGTTAAAATTCCTCAAAGATATACGTTCACCACCTCAATATTTGCACATGCGAATATCTCTGAAATATTACAATATCACTACATCCAGTCTTGTAAAACAAGAAAGAGAACAATACAGTCTTGTGCTCACCTCATGCAAATCCAAAGAAACCTTTTCATTTTCATACGGTAATGAAAAAGGCATAAAAATTGTAGTTAATTTATCTAACAGGATGTTCGTATAAGTTTAGGAATTAAATCTATGCGTTTTTCAAAATTCAAATTTACTATCAGGAAACCTAACGAAATTCCTTATTTGATATTAGAAGATATGAATTCAATTTGCTTATTTTTCATCACAATCGTCAAAAATCAAAACCACGTGTGTATTCCTTGATATTAGGTCATTAAGCGTCACGGACTTCATCAAAACATTGCAGATGTTAATGCATACAAAAACGAACATGTCATTCATATTTGTTATGTTACAGTGGTAAGATGTGGTGTAAGTAGTACCACAGCCGCGTATTTATTCTAAGACTGGTTTTCAAAGGAATAACAGAGCGACCGGCCTCTCCTCTTGTAGAGGTGAATATAATACTATCAAACGATTCAAAAATGGATAGAAGCCCTTTACAAGAGTATAAATTGAGTGGGTGGCAAGTCAAATGCAAAAAACATGATCAAAAGTCAGCCATCAACAAGCCCGTATTCGTATATGATGAGTCATTGGAGGTATTTGAGATTGAGATGATTGAAATTCTATATACAGGTTCAAATAGCGGATATTTCTGCAGATTTTAAGGCAAAGACCACCTATTTGGTTGAGAACAACCGCAAAATACTGCTCGAAAAACTAAGCGATTTTGACATCGACAATTAGAAGATATCTCGATTTAGAAATTTTAAAAATCCAACCGTTTCAAATCAAAGTCTGTTTTGGTTAATAAAAGCTATGAAACTGTTTAACTATAACAATCTACTGCTCTTTTATTATAACGTAACTAATTATGAGTGTGTCACGAAAAATACTGTAAGAAAATTATTTTAAAGAAATCTGAGTTGTATGAATTATCCCATAAATTGATTCTTCTGGAAACCGTTTTCTTTCATGAGGAATTCGTCGGAATAAATAATTCAATTGCAATCTTTGTAACAAATGATCCTGAAAACATTGATGAATGCAAGAACAGCGTTTCAAGTTTAGAAAATTTATCATATTAGATTCTCACACCTATTCGGGCAAAGGCTGAGTGATGATTTTGATTTAATTTTGAAAAATAACTATTTTCAATTTTGCCATTAAAAAAATACTATCTACGCTTTTTTAGGGGTCACATGACTCACTAACCATAATTTTCTAATAATTGATGGAATTAATATTTCTAATAATATGTCAATTACTAGAATAAATATAGTTATGTTGAGTTGTGAGAAGAATTTGTTAAAAATATGATGTCGATAGTTTTGTAGAAGTAGTTTGAGTCACAAGTAAGACAATAAGATGTGTGGAAATTATGAAATCCATTAATGAATTCGTATATTCAAAATATGAGATTTTTTATCCCGTCTCTACTAACCAAATTCAATTTCGTCACTCGGTGTGACGTCATAAGATCAAAAACAGTTATAAGTGCTTATAATTTATACCACTAAATACCTAGACAAAAAATTTAACATTAGATAACTTGTCATTTATTTGAATTTTGGAAACCATCTGAAACCGATTTATTCATCATATTAAATATATTCAACCTATTTGTATCGATATTTTTTTCTTACGATTATCAAGACCCGCTGAGTATTTACATTGAGTTATTTCCATGAGTAACCCTTTCAGCTATAAACTACTATTTTATAGGAACTATCGCCATAAAACTAATGGTCCCTATCTACAGGCACCACAGAGAAATATGACATATAATAAAATACTATGATACTGGTTCATGTGTTTTAACTTTAGAGAGGTGATAATAAATTGGCGTATATTAAGCATAAATTAAACAAAAATCAATGTTGATTCAGTGGAATCGTTAGGTTTGTTGATAAAGCATAACTTTGTCGTTTTCTATTGAGTCTCGGGCTTGTTAAACCTGCCCTAATAGAATATTATTGAAGTAGCGTTATTTCATCGATTTATTCATCAGTGAGATATTATTCAACATAAACAGGTATTGTGATATTGGGTCAACAAAATCGTATAAATTTCTAATTACTTATCCCAATTTATTATCTAGATCTGCTCCATTCGCAATAACCCTTTAAAACTATTAAATTCATTTTTATTAAACAAATAGAAACATTTGAATGACATTCTGATCCTTTTTAACAGAAAATTGTGCATAACATCCTTTTTAATGACGTTACTCACCATTGCTTTTTATATTGGTTTGAGCATGAGAAAAAAGGTATGCCGAGTAAGTTCAACACATGTTTCGACGCCTATGATAAATTGATATCGCTGAACCTTTCCAGAAACTTTTAAATTGACCGATTTTTTAATCTATATCAATTGTACGCCTCATTTCAGTAACCATTCAGTTTCAAAACCTGTAAAATTCACGACTCATTCTGTATTCAAAGATATTATTCAATATTTTTAAAAAAAATCACTATCACGTCATATCTCTCTCTAAAGTTACAAAGATCCTTTTAAACCTATTGTGAATTAATATTTCAAGCAAAATAGTAACACCCTTCAAGACTATAAGGATCAACCACACCGTAATTACGGGAAAAATAAAATTATTAGACGATTGGTATCTTGGGATAACATTTTTAAGCTTAAGTTCTTCTGAGATGTCGAATCACTGCCTTGGATATTATGGTTTTTAACCTTACAGATTATTGGTAAATGATAGCTCATGACCATATCAATCATTCTAACTAGACTATACAACGATAATATCCCTTAAATAAATTGAGGTATTAATATTTGGAGCCTGTCAGATAAGATTATTGTGGAGTGTTACATCAAACGAAGTAGCCTAAGATGAATGCTTTAATTCAATATTTATCATATTCTATATCTATAATTACATTTAAAAATAGACGAATTCTAATTTGCAATACACGATAATTGCCATCAAAATCATTAAATTGAACAATATTTTGCTGTACCACAACATACAATTGTGTTCCATATAATATGGATGTCTGGAATCAATTAAAATGGGTTTTAGATCTGACCTAGCTCTCAAATATTTCGAAAACTAACCAGAACATTCGATATTGCATTTAAAAACGCTATCAATCACAATTTGTTTGATTTAACAGAGTTAATCAAGTTAACTAGCTTCGTCACCGTGTAATTTGGATTTCTACTTGTACAGTTAAAAAATCTGCAACAAACAGATACGAGAATTCCTCAGTAAATATCATTATCGACTGTAACAAAATAGAGTTCAATAATTAATATTTTTATCGTTTAAATGAGTGTATTTAACAAACTCCTAGATTCTTCGTAATTTAATTTACCTGATGTTAACAGAAACCTGAGATTCGAACGATTGATTAAAGTACCCTCGATGTAGTAAGATCTGTTATACGGTAAGAGACTCGTCGTTTATCGTAAGCTGGTTTCTAAAACAATTGAAATTTAATGATTGTGTATAATTCATAAAAGTATGATGATCAATTATTAAAATGACAAATTATTCATTAAACCGTTTTTGATCAGATACTAATTATCGCCCCCATTCTCCGTCCATTGACATATTTGATAACTCAGAACTAGAGGCAGTATATGTGTTTTTAACAGAATATTAAAGTTTAATTGATTTCTAATTTTTCAATAAAATTGCCTCTTTAAACCCCAACTTTTATCACAATTTTAAATCAAGTAACATATTGTTAGATAATTATAATTTAAATTAATAATATGATCCAATTTCATTGATCAATGACACTTCAAAATATTCTTTTACAAGCATTGGCACTTTTAAAACTCCGTGAAAGCAACCGCGGAGTTTCGGCATGCTATTACGTGATCCATTATTTTTTACCTAGGATAACGATAATCCCTCTGATGTCGTTAAGTTGAAATTCATGAACGATATACCATCACCACCTCCGTATTTGAACATGCGAATAAGTCTAAAATATTACGATATTACCAACTCAAGTCTTGTGAATGAAGAACAAGAAACATATAATCTTGTTCTTGGCGGGTGCGAATCGAAAGAAACGTTTGCATTTTCGTACGGCAATACAAATGGCATGAAACTTGTACGATTTTTGTCTAAGAGGATGTTCACATATTTCTAGGAGTTAGATCTATGGTTTATTCGGAATTCAAATTTTCCATCAGAGCGCCTAACGAGATTCCCCTTTTTATATTAGAGGACATAAAATCTGTTAGCTTAATGTTCACAAGAATTGTCAAAGATCAAGACTATGTTAATATTCTTTTATATTAGGTCATCAAGCGACATCGCCATCGTAATCAGACAGCAGATATTGGTAGGTATAACAACACAAACGCCACCAGTATTTGCTATGTGACAGTGGTAAGACGATATGTAATAAGTACCACGGCCGGACATTTATTCTAAGGTTGGCCTTCAATTCATCTTCAAAAAGACCGACCTACCCGATTATAGAAGTCAGTATAACACTATCAAACGATTCCAATTTCGATATTAACCCTTTCTATAATTATACACTAGTTGGATGGCAAATTAAATGCAAAAAACGTAATCGCTATGCTGTAATCGACAACCCAATCTTTGTCTTCGATGACTGGCCAAAGGTATTTGAGTTTCTGACAACTGAATTTTTATATGGAGATAAAAATACTTGATATATATGCCAAATTTGAGACAAAAGCTACCTATGCAATTAAGGATAACCGCAAAACACTCCTCAGGAATATGAGCTCGTTTGATGTTGAAAATTTGAAGGCATACAGATTTACAAATTTTACAACTCATATCTTGACGAATTCTAGTTTATTTTTGATAATATTAGCTATGAACGAATATCAATTTAACAATCTACGTTTCTTTTATTCTGACGTCACGTATTATGAATGTATCGTCCACAATACGGTATAGGTAAATTTATACAGAAATCAACGTTGTTTGAATATCAATACCAAGGATTTCTTCTGGAAACCGTGTTTTTTCGGGAAGAGTTCGTCGGAATAAATAATTCAATACAAACTCAAGTAACAAACGAACCGGAATACATTGATGAATGCAAAGAAAACTTTTACAGTTAAGAAAGATTATTATTAAAGGTTCCTCCACCGTTTTAAGCCAGGGTTAAAGCTAAATTTAAATTTATTATAAATATTTTGATTTTATCATTTTAACAGCTTCTAATAACCAGAAAAATATATTAGATTTAATAAGGGCTCAATTGATTATAAACTTAAGGTATCCAGAATTTATACTCAATATTTTATGAACCTAAAGTGGGACAATATCATGCGCGTTGATAATGATCACACGTTTAATGAATAAATATTATATAAATGCTTCATGTTAAATACATTTCCTTATGTTTCTCATATTGTCGGACACGAATCTCTTGTTTTGGTCCACAGCCGTGATGATATCCTATTGTTTTATGTTCCAAATACCAAGAATATTTACCGGCAAATCCTTCAAATTTGTGTTCAAAATAATAGATTGAGAATTCTATTGGTTAAGGAGTATTTTTTAATATAATTCCAACTGATTCCCCTGTATGTAGTTTAAAAAAGAAACAAATATCATAATTAGATATTCTTGATTCATAAAATATAGTCGGTAAAAGTCGTCTAAACACTTTTCTTCGCAAGTAATCGCTTTACTAGTGATAAGTATTTCCTAACGTTTATGATAATAATACACAAATGTTAACTATATTATTTTCTAGAACAAAAGGAAACTATTTTCGGACATATAAGGCAGCCCATTAATAGTGGTAAGGCAATTATATGTCTGGAAAATATGCTTAGATTTTCGATTTTAATCAATTATGATTTATTGCCCATTTATCAATCTTGGAGTTGATACAGATTCCCAAAAATAATATTCGGAATTAAAAACTTAGTTGTGGATTTCGTCATTAACGAGAAATGTGTATCCATAAACTGAAATGTTGATTTGGTTTCTCTCAAGATAGAATCCTCACAAATAGATGAAACTCGCAATATTTTTGATATTAAAGCTTAATTTATATCGATACGAAAACAAACATTTTATTTACACCATTTTCAGTGCAAGAAGACCGACTTTCTGATGACGTCATTCAAAGGATCCGATTTTAGTTTTTATGAAAAGTAAAAATATTATTTATAAAGATTGTATCTTTCAGGGTCTTGAGGATATGCATTCAAATACATGAGTCGAATATGCGCAGTCGTCTACTGGTATTAGATATAGGTTTTTGGCAAAACTCTTTCTTAAGATTATCATTTACTTTTTATAATAAATACAAACTCAGAATCTTTGAATGTCATCATCAGAATTTTGGCTTTTTTGCACTTAAAATGGTGTAAGAATATGCATATTTCAAAAGCGAATGCTGTTCTGTATATGTTTAGAAATGATTTCGAATGAGATCTAAAAATATAAAGTGCCACATTTGAATTAAAAGTGTTCAATCGCGATGTGTTCATAATGTTTGAGAAAACATGTAGCATGCGAGGCATATTTTTAGCCTTAGAAGCCTGTTTTTATGGATGAAGTGCCTGGTAGGATGATTTGAATTACGGAGCATACAGGGTGTCGAGTACGTCTACTTACACGTTGTTTTTTAACAAACTTTTTTGCTTGTAGGTCTGAATTGTCAACATATTAAATAACTATTATGGATATAGAACGAAATTTTATAAATGAGTATGGCTCATTGTGTCAGATGTTGGGGGTTCAATTACTATTTAAAATAAAAATCTAGCGGTCTTGACCATGATTCACTGTTTTTTTTTGAAATTATACGGGATCCGACATTTGTGAATAATTATACAAAATTTGAAATATGTTGATACCCCAGGAACCATTTGAGAACATCTTGCGTGTGATCCCATTCTAATCGCATTTTAGGAAATTAAATGTCCAAATTAGCCACTAAAGAAAGAATTTTTATATCTGAATTTTTTTTGAAAATAGATAAAATATTAAGTCGTGAGAAGATCATTTAAATAAAATTTAAAAAACAAGAGAGGTCGCTGCAAGAACGACAGAATACAAAAAATAATTTTAATGTTGTTATCTTGGTTATATTCAAGACGACGATGTTGGAAGATCCTTGATCATGTAATATTTAAAACATTTGAAAATATAGGAAAAATTATTCAATTGTACAAAATAATGTAATCAGAAGTAAATTTGAAAAGCGTCATTACAGCTGGATATTAGAAGGGAATCTTTTTTAGGATAGTTCATGCAGAGCTAAATTTATATTCCTAAATAATTCAAATGCTACAGCCTTTTAATGATGTAGCGAAACAAAACAGACTAAGATTTCCCAACAATACATACCAAAGATTTACTAGTCAGAAAATTCAGATCATACAAATCAGGACGAGGCCTATTTTTACATTGACTGATATTTCAATTAACAGAACTAGCCGATATATGGCGCAGAATCACCAAATTTAGACATGACAATTTGTCGACATCCAATTAAAGTAACTATATTAGCTGGGTCATGTGATGAGTGTTTGATATGACCCATAACAATTGAACGAACCGTGTGAAGGAGGGTGGCGGAAAAAAACATTCTTACGGTACCTACTGAGTTCAAAACCCGAGTTGAAGAAAAATGACTAAACAACCAAATGTTTTTATGGAAAATGGTTCAAGATCTCGCTAAATCAATTGTGTTTATTATAGAATAGCATTTCTATGAAAAAGAAATTCTTAATAATTACAGAAAAAACAAAATAAGACTCGTCAGGACTCCATATTTACCAGATCATATCCCATGTGACTTTATATGGGGCCGTGTAAAAGATAGAACTCGTTAATCTAAAATCAAAACTACAGAAGATGTTAAAAGGGAAATCGAATAAGAATTTTTCAAAATTAATTCAAAACGATAAATAATGTCATGTCAAACTTTCCACTTCGTTTTTGGAACATACTAGCTGTTAATCGATCGTATATCGAGTCAATTTTTTTCTAGATTTTCTGAAATCTTTTCTCATCGTAGTTTTCAAATTTCTATTTAAAAAATGAACTTAGGTAAAACATCTATAAATAAAAGTGGGAGTAGTGATCAACTTATCACTGCTGTGTCAAAAACTCCAGTTTGTTATTTAGTAAATATTCACACATTCTGCATCACAAGTAATTTTAAAACGATGGTATTTTATTTTAGACTATGAAATTTTTATATGAAACTATAATTGCATCGCTAATATCAAACATTGCGAGTCGTATTTCAATTAATAACCATTTTTCAAATATCAAAATTAGTCATGAAGGGTTTCATCCGATTTGAAGAACCAACAAAAACTTTATTCAAGCAAAAACATGTAAAGTGACTTACTGGAAACCCGCTATGTCCAAAACCGCCCTTAAGGCTGATAGAGTCATGGCCTGCTCGCTTGAAGTGCCCTCCATAGAGATTGATGAATGAGTGAGGAAAATGGAAATCATACATTTCCTCCGGCGACACTAGCGTGTGAGAACTCACCGTTAAACACGGAATATTTTGTTGTGTTCAAGATTGCTGATACTTAAATTCCGGAGTTCTCGTAAGGTTCCATGAACTTATGGCGTTTTGTAAGAGTGAAGGCAAAATCTCGCAATAGTTTACTACCTGGAAAAATTTGACTGATCTCCACATATTCCTGCAACTAGTTTGGTTTGTAAGATCACAACCACCCCATTTTAAACTCGGCTATCAGAAAAATCCTCTCCTGCCTCCATATAGCCCCTAAACCAAGGCTCCTTCAACCATTACCCTTGATTGACTCAGAAGCGCTTGGCGATTTTGGTCTTATGCGACTCCCGAAGGTAGTTTGTAATCTCCTCTATTAAGATGGTTGGAGACCTCCTTTCGCCCCTGTCCTTCTAGAAGCGGTTAAGTCACCTGAGATAACACTATGTGACGACCCAAGTCAAGAGGCCTTCATGATAGCGGCCATTAGGTTCTCCTTGCTGCTCACCCCACGGTTACCGAATTTTCATCCTAAATCGCACTCGTCTCATCCTAAAGCGCACACATCTCATCTAAATCGCACGTCAGAAACACAAATAATTTCATTAAAATGACATTAACTACTATTTTATGTCATTCCAAAACAAAATTATATGTATATCTCTCATGTGCGGTTTAAGAAGAGATGTGTGCGCTTTAGCATCAAAACCCTATGTGGAGAGACTATTTTGCGCCATAGTGAAATGTGAACCCATGTTGTCTGTAAGCCATAACTGGCTCCGCCTCATGTCAACAATGAGCGACGAAATATCTCAGAGGTCGAAATCTGACTGCAATACATATGGAGTGTATGCACTGCCCTTGATTGTTCCGTGACGCTCTTCTATAACAAGATCAGGAGCATCATAGCCCTAGCCGCCATACTCTTGGATAGGCTTAGACCCAGGCAACTCCCTCTTGACAATGTTGATTGGAAGACAATGGCCGGGAAAAGACTTTCAGGAAAGTAGAGACAACCTCAGAGCCACCAAAGATACGAATCCTGGAGGCCATTCCAGACACTTATAGGCGGAGGCTTCTAAAGAACCTAATATGAGGCTGCGAGAAGACTACCTGTATGGTCAATATTATCTTTGTCCCGTGACAGTCTCACTTGAAGCTCTGAGGAGGGCGTTCACGAAAGATCTGTTACCTAGGGATTAAACAGCGCACTGGTGATTATAGTGGATCGATCGAATTTGACATTAAACGCCATAGCCAAGATTTGTAGTTAAAAATCAAGCTATGATTTTAAGCTTGGATGTCTGTCGCAAAAAAGCCTAGACCCGCTTCTGATAATCCAGTGGATGACCTGTACCCTGGAAGCAGGCTCTTCGCGGCTGTCGCACGCAGAACTGCGAGTGGGAATAATCCGCTCGCTTGTACGAGCGGGATTAAATCACAACGATCTTTGCGAATCTTTATTGCCTGCTTGCATTCAGGGTACTTAGACACTCTCCTTGATACTTCATAGGCGCTTAGGTGCCCGCCCAGATCTTCGATATCCTCAAGGCACAGGTCTAATGCTGCCGTATATACGTAAATTTTAGACCTGGAGCTGAGTCAGCTCTGGCGTAAGGGTGTCCTTACATTGCACTTCAGAAGGGCCCCACAACCTCTACAAGAAGCCCAGGGCCAGAATGGGTTTTGCGTCTCATTAAACTGAGAAAGTATAGAACTATCTCAAGAGTTCTAGAATCGCCAAAATAGCAAACCGCAACGGAGTAACCCAGGCTTAGAGGTGGTCAGGACGCTCTATGAGGCTAAAGCTTGACTCCTGAATGGTTGGGTTAGAGGTTGGGCGATGAAATTAAAAACCACGACTATGGAGGGGTAAAATTCTACAGGAAGAAATATTTCAGCTTTAACAAGCCAAAATAGAGTCGTACAACCTAGCGAGCGCTCACGAATGATATAGGGTTTCCCGATCAAGTCCGTCACATATTTATAACTCAAATTTTTTTGATATTTTGCATTAAAAAATGAATTCTATTCGTTAATTTTCTCTCCTTAGTAAAATCTGATGTATTTAAGTTTTTAGGGGTAATAGCCATCACCGTCCGAAGGAGTACTTTCAATTGAGCCACTTTCAATTAAATTAAACAGGTCGGTTTCTGATGTCAGGGACGCTGGATACCCAGCATTCTTCAAAGTACAAGATCATGATTCAATGAAGAATTTTTTGTGCATACTTCATGGAGACCTTTGAACAGTTCATGTCCAATGGAATATACGAATATGTTTTCATAATGGACAACGTGAGGTTCCTAAAAATCCGATAGTGTCCAGACAAAGATGCAATAGAATCGCCGCATGGTAATATACCTTCCAATTTACTCGTCTTTCCTCAACCCCAGTGACAACTTTATTCTCGAAATGGAAGAACATTTTTAAAACAGCGTCCCGGTAATCACAAACCGACCAGTTTAATTTAATCTAAGATAGCTCAAGAGAAATTACTTCCTTTAAATGTGATGGCTGTTAACGCAATATGCTAAAATATAAAATACGTTGATACTTATAAGAGGAAATTAACGAATAGAATTTAATTTTTTTAAGTGCAAAATATTGATAAAATTTGAGTTATAAAAATGTGACGGACTTGATCGGGAAACCCTTCATAGATTTCAAGAAGAGAAGGCCTAAATATTTGGGAGTGGTGCTAAGTTGGCACTCGTGAGAGTCATCAAAACGAACGAATTCATTCACTCATTCACCGCAAACACCGGCAGCTCTGGAGGGGGCGCTTCGAACCAGGAAGCCAAAAGCATCGAGTGCTTAGGGCGGTAATGGTATATGAATTTCACGCTAGGACATACACTCCAGGCGGTGATTGACCACCAGCGGTCTCAAGGTTCAGGTTTTAGCAGCATAGGCAGCTAACTTAACCTTTGCAAACGCGGTCTGCAGATTAGCAGATACTTTCTGAAAGAATATGTGATAATACTAATATACATGAGTTTATTATATATAATTTGCTAAAAATTTTNTTTTTTAGAGTTCCTTTTTA
>JWZT01005346.1:19954-34724 GCA_000827895.1 Thelohanellus kitauei
CCTCGTGTCGTTGTTATCGTCCGAGAGTTTTAGTTCAATCATTTGTCTGATTAGATTTTTTCCCTCTAGCCGTTATTAAAAGTATCACTTGTAAGGTACAAAACATTAAACCTGAAAAAAGTGCGGCGCCCGGGAATCGAACCCGGGTCATGAGATTGGGAATCTAACGTGATACCACTACACTAGCGCCGCTACATTCTCGATTTGGTAAAGTTATATATATATTGTATAAAATACCTAATATTTTTATTTATATATATAATTAATGTGACAATCGTGATTTCAACAAATTACTCTTAAAAACTTTTTAAATAATTAATTAAATACTTGCAATCAACTATTTGAAAAATTTTCAGTCATATTGATATATAATGCGGTTGATTCAAAAATTTGTCATGTCACAAATTTTTTGCATGAAATTGACCATAAGATCAATGTATAACTTTACACAGTGTCGATCCTAGAAATCTTTGTATGAGATTTTATTTACACATTGTAAAATTCAAGAAAATATTACTTAGGAAAAGTTCATTTTTCTCAATTCGGACGCCAACAAATTTACGAATATTCAATATTCGGTGTGTTATGATCTCAAAAAAGCCCTGAATACTAAAAGAGGGTGATAACACTCGTTTTTAATAACCTAACTTATTGCCCACTGCCGTGATTAACAAAGATAATGATTGTTTAATAAAATAAATTTTAAGAAATATACATCTTTTAGGGTAGATTCGTAAACACATGCATCTACCCTACAGGTTTAATTTATTTTTTATGTAAATTAATAGAATGTGCTTTACTAAATTATTTTATATTTCCAAGTATGCAAGTTTTATTTTATTTAGATACTTATACGACCTTCAGGAAGAAACTTGATCAAAAATCGAACCAGATTATGAATTGAAGTACAGTGCTACCACGCATGATCATCTAAACAGTTTCAAGCATCTTCACATGAAAACAGTATTTTGAGGGGTATAAAAACCTGTAAAAATACTTTCTAAATCAAAAATGATCCTATATATGTATGAACTTATCGTTTTGTTGTTGATTGCAGTGTTTTTCTTAATCAACTCACAATAATTAATTACACCATTTCCCGTTCAAGATGTTCGACATTCCTGTGATGATATTAAAGGTTCCGAATATTTTTTATTATACAAATAAAATGATAAATTTAAGATGGAATCTTACTGTCAGGCTAAATCCAATATCAGTAAACGATTGCGCATACTCGACTAGTTAAATTGAGTTCATATTCTCAAGATCCTAGAAAATAGACTTTATATAAGTTCTACTTTTTAAAATGAAAGAATATGATAAATTTAAGATGGAATCTTACTGTCAGGCTAAATCCAATATCAGTAAACGATTGCGCATACTCGACTAGTTAAATTGAGTTCATATTCTCAAGATCCTAGAAAATAGACTTTATATAAGTTCTACTTTTTAAAATGAAAGAATTCTCGGAACCTTTGAATATCATCGTCAGAAAGTCGGACATTGTGGATGGGAAATAGTGTTTGTTCCAATCTAAATTTTTAGTTGAATATTTCTGAAATAATTTTAGAAAAAAATTCTTTTTGAAGAAGTTAAAATTTGAATTTTGTTCTATATGTGGTGAAAATAGATAACCAGTATATGTCAACCACAGAAAGTCTATCATTAGAACTTTACAATTTTCAATGTGAAAGGATTCTCCTTGATCGAGAGAGTGTACAACCTTCTAAACGTATCTTTTTATTCCCATATCAGCTTGTTATATGGATTCAGAGAGTTGTAGATGAATTTAGTGGCCAAAAATATCTTCCAAAAGTATACAATCGACGTGAATATGGCAATAAAAATAATAATAATTTGGCTAAAAATGAAGATTGAAAAAATTTTCTCTTTTCAATTTACCAAAATAATTTATGATTGCTTATTAATTTAAAAAACCCATCAAAATTTTTAAATCAAAACAACTTACGCGTCTAAATGATAAACCCTCAGTAAAAATGATAGAGCAAAATAATGGTGGCTGATGGAGTGTGAATGAAAGATATTCTCCATGGACTTTGAAATTAATCGAATCTTAATCTAATACGATATCAACTCACATACAAGATAAATCATATGCGAGTGTTGGATAAATAAATAATTACTACCAATATCGGTCATTGCTTCAGAAAGTAGATGACTCAAAATTTCTATTTCAGTTAGTTGTACTGTGAACATCCGGTGTCCATAGCAGTCGATTTTGGATAATACATTCCGAACTCATCAAGGATTTTTTATCCTAACTGATACATCTCAGAAATGTTTTGTAGGAAATACAGCTAGATCTAATTTGCCCATGTTTTATATACGCGATCGATAATGAAAATGATAAAAAAATTTTTTAATCTGAATATCAAAATGATCCGATTATGATTCTTTGAGTTATCTATTCAAAATTTCTAAAATATTGATGCCATAATTTATTTTATATCACGTTGTCCGTCATCCAAGAGTAAAGACAGTCAAAGAAAATTATAACCACATTTGGCATGAATTAGATCGTATTATTTTTCATCTCAGCTGTTTTAATTTTATGAAACATTCCAAAATCCATACATTAGAAATGATTAATGTGATGTTCAACCCTTAGCTCGCCTCATAATTCCAAATGTCTTTGATCTTAGGATGCAAAAATATCGATAAAAACTAACTATGGTTGAGCTTTGGTTCAAATTTGTATAAATAAAGAATAAATCCTTTTTTAAACTCATCGGAACTAGACAATTCTCCTTCAAGATACACAAAATAAACTTAGAAGAAATGACAACAACATTTAATTTTTTAACAGGTTTTCAAGCTATTTAATAATCTTTGCAAGCAATTTAATAAAAGTGTCCACAGATCATAAATTACTGACCCAAAGGAAAAATCAAACTTTATTTATCAACTTGTTTTTTTTCGGTCCATTCCCAAAATTCTCAAAAATGCAGATGATAAATTCTCGGAGTGAAATTCATTGCCTACTCCAATAGATGATGGGAAAATTAATTGGAAAATGAACAAAAACCAAAAAACTGAGAGTCTTAAACTTTACAAAATAAAATTATTGGGAATTCACGCAACGTCATTTTAAAATAGGATTTCCAGTGACACCCGAATAACTTATGATAATTCAACTAAATATTACTATTGATCTGCAATAAACTTATCGAATGCAAAGAATCAGCATACCGCGAGTAGTGTTGCAGGAAATACTCCAAAATGGAAAACAATGCTGGAGATGAACATGATCTGATATTGGCTACACATTGAAGATCAAGAAAACTAGGTATTCATCATCTATGACTTCCCTATTTAACTTCGTTACTGTCCTCTTCAATTATGATCCCAATATATTCTGTCTTTGGCACGAAACTCGGCAGTTTTGCAACACGGTTGGTCCTGAGAAAATGAAAATGAATTACAAGTTATCAAAATTGACTCGAAAGATTTATTTACATATGTTCAAGTAATTTTTGATTTGTAGCAACTTTTATAACATTGTTTGCAAAGATTATTAAGTAGCCTGAACAACCCTATATTAAAGTTAGCAGCCTCTTAAAGATGTATTGCGAATTATCGTCAGAAATTCCAAAAATCTATAAAATTTTTCATGAAGAGAAATCATCAAAAATTTAAATCGTTTATCGATTAAAAATACGTTGATTTATTCATGATTGTAATATCGTCTTCTAAGTTTTATTTCGCATGCCCGATAATCGGTTATTCATTTCTTTGAAATTACTACATCTACAAAAACCCGAGCTTTATAAGTTGAATTTAAGTACAGTGACAACTATCTGACGATAGCTACTTACTTCAATCGGTTTGGGATGTCTGCTACCTTACACTCACAACAACCTTCTTTTGTTCATCGGGCTAAAACATCAAATTATCTAGAAAATCATGCCTCCTTGCAGTCTTAGTAAAACAGAATCGATTGAACTCATAACATATCTTTCACCGTTCCAGTGTTTGATCGATTACTTTAATGAGTTTTTGTGTTTAACGTTGATTTAAATTTTAGGTTGATGTAATGATCACGTTGGATCTTCAGAGCCATTGATACCAAGCCGTTGCATGTCAATATAAATTAAAATGGTTAATCTCAAGAATAGCCAGCTGCCCAATCAACAAAAACCATTCTCTCACATTGAGCCAACTTGTTAAAGGGGAAACACCTACCTCAGACAACTAAAATTACAATAAACACTATAATGATGTTTGTATTTTTGGTATATCCTCCAATAGTACCACATTAACTACTAACTTAACTGATGAATAAAAATTTTTGGGTGGTTTAAATATGTGTTACCTTATTTTTATTACTTTTTTTCTTTATTTATCCCAAAATCCAGGATTTTTGCTGATTCTGGAACGATTTAAAATAATTCTTTGAAAATATGTGTAAAATCTTTTTTCAAACAAAGAACGCTTCTCTGGAACCAATTTAGTTCGTTATGAGAAGTACCAGTATGGTTTAAAGATAGTAGATCTAGAGTGGGGCAAGAAATATGTTTTTAAGTATAAATTATTTTCTATGATGTAATAAACGTATTAATAACTTATAATTCATTTAATTATGAATTACAGTGATATTAAAACGAAAATTATGAGCCCAGGAGCTTTTTTGAAAAGATAACAATTATTTTTATCATTGAATCAATTACAAAATCATTGGTTAATCTGATTTCATATTTATTATTTACTTTTGATGAATATCGCTTTCGATTTATTTTTCCCGACTTTATCTCTCTTAAGACCTCGCGACAATAATCGTAGAGATACCGCGTGCTATTATGTACCAATTTTTATGATTTAGAACAACGATGATCCATCTGTTATGATTGAATTAAAATTCATGCGTGATATATCTGAACCGCCTCCTTATTTGCACACGATAATACTTCTCAAATATTACAACACCACAAATTCAAGTCTGGTCAAGGAGCAAGAAAGTATATACAACTTTATACGCTGCTCCTGCCTTTATAAACAAACATTTACATTTTCATACGGAAAAACGGAAGGCTTGATAATTGTACTCTTATTTCTGATAGAATGTTCATATATTTATAGGAATAAGATTTATGGTTTTGTCCGAATTCCGATTTTCTATCTCTGAACCTAACAACATTCCATTATTTGTGTTAGAAGATATAAAATCGGTGAGCGTTTTGTTCATTAAAATTGTTAAAAATCAAGACTATGCTTGTATGAATTAATATCAGGTCATCAAACTTCAAAATACTTCCAAGGATCAAGCAAGAATTCGTAAATATAAAAATATAAACGTCACAAAAATGTGTTATATATCAGTGGTAAGATGTTTGTAACGAGTACCATAGCCGAGTATTTATGTTGCGGTTAGACATCAATACCACTTCAAAAAGACCGTTTTACCCTATTGTCGAAGTTAAGATCAGACTTTCAAACAATTTAAATCCTGGTATCAACCATTTATACGAATATACTTTGAGTGGGTGGCAGATCAGGTGCAAAAAACATGATCCAAATATTCTCATCGATAATCCAATCTTTGTATATGATGATTCATTGGAGGTATTTGAGTGTCAAACGATTGAAATTTTATATGCAGATAAAAATATTTGATGTATTTACCGATTTTGAGATGAATGCCACTTATTTAATTGAAAAGAACCAAAAATTACTCATCAGAAATATGAGCCTTTTTGACTTAGAAAATTTGAAGATATACACATTTAGAAACTTTCAGCATGAAACAGTGACAAATTCAAGTTTATTTTGGATAATATCAGCCATGAAACTGACTAACTACAACATTCTACTCTTCCTACAATATAACGTCTCGTATTATGAATGCACCACGAACGATCATGTAAAAGTAAAATTACGAAGAAATGCCTGTTGTTTGAATATACCTACAAACAAATTCTTCTTGAAGCCGTTTTTATTTGCGTGAATTTCTTCGGATCAAAAAATTCTATTGGTACCCATGTAAAAAATAACCCTGAATACAGTGAGGAATGCAAGAACAACGTTTCAAGTCATCGATTTTGATAACATCAGAGTCGGTATTCTATTTGGGCAAAAGCTACACCTAGGTTTTGATTTAGCATCCAATAAATAGTTTTACATTTTAAACATTTTTCCACATAAATCACTGGGAACAATATATTCGATTCACTAATGACCCGGTTGATTTTTATCCGAAGGTACTCTAAATTTGTATTAAAAATTTTTTGAGCCAATATCAGTAAAATATCATGAGACATGATGACGCAAACGCCTATGATGAATTAATCTTATATAAATGCTTCATGATACGTCGGTTTTCCGTTGTTTTCGAATCAGCAGACTTTAACCTCTTCCATATTAATTATTCTTTGGATTTTAGAACCTGTTCTGAATTCTTAAAATTTATAAAGCTAAATATCTAGCCTTTTAAGTGACAACAGTAAATTGAGTTCATGATTGACTTTTCTTAATCTATATAAACCAGTTAATAGGCATCCAGCCGAGTTTTGTTCGTAAGTAATCGCACAACGATTATTAGTGTTTTCGAAGATTTTATTGTTAAATAAGTATAAATTATTCAAAAGATTAATGCCTAAAAGTTAAATATTAATATATATTTTAACATAAAACAGAAATGTTATTGAATGGCAATTATTTAGTAATATAAGCATAAAAATTTCTTGAATCTACATAACTTTGATATTTATCACCTGCAGCATGTTGTTAAACATGTTATAGTTATCCAAAAAGAGATATTACGGGCTCAACCCTTTGTTGACATTTTTTAAAAGAAGAAATGTGTCTCATGAATTAGCCATTTTTGAGCCGTTTATTATGAGAAACACTAAATACAAGATTAATTGAATAAAATTTGTAATGAATCTAATTTATTATTGAAACATTTAGAAATTAGAAGATTTTTGTCAATATCCATGATGAAGTTTGTTTTACTGATTCGTAAAATCTGTTCATATTTTTTTCACAAAACGATAACGTCGTTTGCGACTGCTTGGAGATTACCAGAGGAAAGATAATATCAAAATCATAGATCAGAACGCTTTTGATAAAAAGAACCAATGAAATCTCGGAGCAGTCTTTTCCTTTGACATCAAATTGTAAATTTAATAGTTATCAAGATTAATTATGCCTTATCTTTACTTCCAAAAACGAATAGAATAACCCATTAATCTTGTTGGTTCTTACGACCGCTTTTTATCAATAAAACAGGTGGTAAACGAAGATTTAACAGAGCATTCTATTTGAATATTAGAAATTAGGATACTAATATTAGAAAGTAGGATATTTTAAAACACCGCCTCAGTTTGCATTACACAAATTATTCATAATATCGCAATGGTGGTCAATCGAGATCATCAGATTTTAGATATCACATAAATTCTGATTAAAATATGTTCATTAGGGACACTGGAAAAGCCCGAGAATATAAACGGAGTGAAACTAGCCAAAAATCGTATCTTATTTTATACAATAAATTTTTATATTCTGTTGGAATATGTAGGCTTCATCGTCTGCTTTTGAAAAGTAAACCTTTCATCAATCATGGGTGTGCGATGAATGATCCTGATACCTAGAATATGATGATCTTATTATGAAAATTTGGAAATATAACAAAATCGAAAATTTCAAGAACAAACAGACTAGCATTAAAAAATCTTTAGAAAGATTTGGGTTAGTATCCAATTCCATGTATTTTCGACTAGGTGAACTATATAATTTCTTCAGGTTTTCTGTTTCCGAGAATAAAGACAGCACTATAATATTCTAATTAGATACTAAGCGTTGAAAAACGTTGGAAGAATTCGGCGACAACGATTTATATATAAATTAAAATGTCTCATATTTTACAAAATATTGCCACATCGCCTACTGACCATCAATATTAAAAAAGCAACCATTGCCCTCCACAATGCATTTCCTTATCCAAAGCAGTTCGTTGTTATTTGGAAAACTTTTGCATTCAACTCATCAGAGAAGTTCTTAGTCAAAATGTCATCCGAACACTGATCTATTGACTCCCATATATTGTGAGAAACATTTTGCTCATTCGCATCCTGACCTATCTCATACAGTCAGAACGATTGGGGTATTCATAATTGCTACAATGATAGTTAAAGCTCAATGTGAGATGCATCAAATAACTATAATCTGAAGGTATGATAAAAAATTTTTTTCCCAAAAACTAGGACAAGCGAATAATCTATAAACCAAATCTGACACATGATATCGTGTAAGAAATGTGGAGGCTATCATTAAGCACATTTTTGTAGATTTTCTACTAATTTCGAAGTGTGAAACAGGATGAGCTGTGGCTCGAATGTACCGTTATAGATTAACCAAAAACATATCAATTTTAAAACGATAATTACTAAAGATATTATTCGTGAAAAACCCTCAGGACCATGTTTTGATTACAGTTGTTTTGAATCATTTATCAACATAAGCAGATTAGATAATTAAAGCATTATGTCGTTTCATTACTCACAACTCATATATATACGCCGATTGAATGAAAATAATCATGCTCACGGTGGATTTTTTTTTTGTTTATCGTTGATTTCAATGAACTAAATTGCAAAATTATCGTTATCAGGGATTTGGTATACTATGAATATGATAAGTAGAACATTTTTTTGAAAATATATCTTTGTATTAGCCTTTGACCAACTGACTGCCAAAGCGTATTCTAAGCATCTTTCAATGGTGGATTAAATGGATCTCTGTTCGAAAAAACAACCAATTGGGAATTATTTCTGAGTGTCGAATCTACAAGGTAGCCTTTGGAAGTTAAGGAATGGGTGTTTTAAAAAATAGATAGGACCTAGTTAATGTTAGATATGTCAAATATGATGGAAAGAAAAGAAATTTTACACCTAGAAGTTCTCTGATCTACATAGGTCTATCCATCAAATATCTCGGGAATTAGAACTCGACGAGATTTTTAATTAGGGATCATTTGGCATTGTAATGGCCAGTGGAGATCAACTGTAATTTTGTCCATCAAAAAAGAAGGTTCGAGTCATCTCTTTGACTCTTGAACACCGATCGAATCCATTTAAAAGTATCATTATCTAATTAATAAAATGGAAGACGCAATAGACAGAATTCGAAGATCAATCTAATATTATTTTTGAGACATAAAATATGCTTGTTAATAAATTGGAATACATGATTCTATCAATAAAAAACAGCCACCATCCGAAAACGGCGACCATCAATCAAATATAAATCGTTAGGAATTAGTCATACAGTAACGTATTTTCCAAATATTTTGAACATAATATTTCAGAAAATTGATCATACCGTCTCGTATCTAGAGGATATTCTTTTTTTTCATATTCAATGAAAGATTTGGTAACTCATACCAGATTATTACATGATTTTAAAAATCCTTGTTTGGAATTCTATCACAAACAATGCTGTAGCTTCCATGTAAACAACTACAAATAGCGGTTTTCCCGAATTTTAATGGTTTCGACAAATTTCTTAACAAATATATGAATAACTTGGCCTATTATGTTGAATAGTTTTCCATCATCTTTTGAATTCTTTAACAAAATAAATGAAAACATTTGACGAATAAACCCTGTAACAAATTGATAAGTTTTAAAACAGGATGATGAAGTATTAAATGATAAAAATTCCAAAAGCGTGGTGCCTGAATCGAATCCTCATCACATACAAACTCTCGAATAATTCTTTTGTTCAGATGTGTACATTTTACCAACAATTTTTATTTCTATCATAAATGATTCAGAACATCTATAACTTAAAACATATTTCATTTCCAGCTACTGCAACTCTCTGGTGTTGATATATTTAATTTATCAATAAATTTTGAACGTTTAAATATTTCATCATCAATTATAAAACATTTCATATAAGAGGGACACAAAACAGGGAATAACTTCACATTTCGTGGCTTTAAATTGCATGATCGAGGTGGCTGAGAATCCTGATATCTTGAATCTTATTTAATCGTCAAATGTATATAATTTTGATTTATTATTACGGTTATGTTGATAATTTGTCTTAAATATTATTTCCAAATTTTATTTTTAACTAAGTGGACAATTAAGAAAGCGCAAAGATCATCAAAGTCAATTTTAGTTATATTTCTCGTTAAATGGATCATTATTAGTGATATATTCTTCTGCTTTTTTGAAACATTGAAGAATTAAGACATAAGAAATACTAAATCTAATGCGCAGCACTCACCTCGTCCATACATCAAAATAGATATTGTCCCTCAGAAGTCAATATTATGAATAAAAGCACATTAAGGGTCTCATTTGTACAAAAATTTAGTATAAAACTATATTTGGCGACGTAAAACTAGGGCATGCTCATAGCAGTTACTAAAAATGAACCCAGAACTAATACCAATAGATAATTTCATTTATTTTTTAAAGTTATCAGCCTCTTAAAGATGACGAGAATTCTCGTAATAAAGTTGAAAAGTTTAAATGATATTACAATATCAGAACTACTCGGAAAGTGGGTGGCTCTATGGAGAATACAACGAATGAATCTTGGTTTCTGATCATCTTTTTCCTTCTTTTTAAAATGCATGACCCTATTTTTTATTCTACTTGAAATTCTACACCAAAAGGTCGGAGTCAAATAGTTGCATTACTGTATAATCAATAAAAATATATCTAGAGAGCTGAAAGAGCGACTGAGTATCATTGTAAATCATGTTCTAAACTGTAATACATTGTATAATTGATTTTATTAGAATTTTTATGATATTAAAACGGAAAATTAGGAACTAAAGAGCTTTTTGACCAGCTAACAATTATTTTTATCATTGAATTAATTATACTACGATTAGTTTATCTGAAATTGTGTTTATTACTTCCTATTTATGAATATCGCCTTCGATTTATTGTTTCCCATGTTATCTCTTTTAAAAACTCGCCCAAGTCGTCAGACTGATTTCGTGTGCTATTACGTATGGATTTTTGTGATTTAGAACACCGTGGATCCTTCTATCATGATTGAATTAAAAATTCGGCTGCGATATACCTCAGCCACCTCCAGGTTTACACATGGGAGTATTTCTCAAATATATCAACATTACAGATCTCAATCTGGTGAACAAGCAAGAATATAATTACAATTTTATACGCGGTTCATGTGAAAATAAAAAAACATTCGCATTTTCATATGGAAAAACGAATGGCATGATAATTGTATTGTTTTATCTGATAGAATGTACAAATTATAATAAGACTCCGAGCTATAATTTTGGCCGAAATCAGATTTTCGATGTCTAAGCCTGACGATATTCCTTTTGTTATTTTAGAAGATGTAAAATCAATCAGCCTTTTGTTCATCAAAATTGTTAAAAATCAAGACTATGTTTATATAAATTGATATCAGGTCATCAAGCATCATAATTCTTCTGACGATTCCCAAAAAATCATTTCATATGGCAATGATGACGTCACTGAATTATGTTATGTATCAGTGGTAAACTGTTTTTAACGAGTACTTTGGACGAGTATTTCTGCTAAGACTAGGACTCAATGCTAGTTCAAATAGACCTAAATTCCCAATTATCGATATTAAGATAACACTATTAAACGATCTAAATCCCGGAACCAATCATTTATATCAATACAAGTTGAGTGGGTGGCAAGTCAGGTGCAAAAAACATGATCCAAATATTCTCATCGATAACCCAATCCTTGTATATGATGATTCTTTGGAGGTATTTGGGTTTCTAACCACTGAAATTTTATATGCAGATCAATGTTATTGACATAGTTACCAATTTTGAGATGAACACAACATATTTGGTTGAAGATAACAGAAAATTTATCATGACAAATATGAGCCATTTTGACATCAGAAATTTGAAGATATATCAATTTAGAAAATATCAACTTGAAACATTGACAAATTCAAGTGTATTTTGACTAATATTAGCCATGAAACTATCTAATTACAACAATCTACTCTTCTTGTTTTACAACATTTCGTATTATGAATGTATTACCAACGATCAAGTAAGAGTAAAATTACAACGAAATGCATTTTGTTAGAATATACCTACAAACAAACACTTATTGAAACCATTTTCATTAGTGTGGATTACTTCGGATCCAATTATTCAGTTGCTGCTCATGTACTCAATCATCCCAAATACATTAATGAATGCAAGAACAGCGTATCCAGTTTCAAAAATGATAATAATAGGGTCTAAAGTATATTTGAACGAGGGTTACAGATGAATTTTTATTTAGTTTTAAATATTTTTTAATTTGTCACTTTTAATATCACTAGAAACAATTTTCTTCATTTGTGACGTCATCGATAGTTTTTCGGTTAAATATCGTCGTTTTGAAAATGGACAATATCATTCATACCAGTGATTTACAATTTCAAAAAACTTATGAATTTGTAATTATTAAGTTGTCGAAAACATAAATCCAGTTATAGCCACAGAGCAGCCAACAAAATTGATGAAGGTATAAGAACAAGAATTATAGAAGCTCATAAAGCTGGAAGCTCGATAGCAACAATATCTAAATATGAGAATTTACCTAGATCGACTATATCCAATATTCTTGACAAATCTCGAAAAGAGGGAAGTGATATAATAAAAGAGAGGTAGAAGAAACATACAAGATGACTCCAGATGTAAAAAATACAAATCTTCTCGAGTAGAATTTCAAAATTTCGTTGATAATGATATCTCTCCAAATATATGGCCAAATTTCTAATTGGTTTCGTCAAACATATATGTTTTAATGTTTATATGATATACCCTTTTCCACTAAGTCTGTTGCTTCTAGTCCAAAAAATAGGAACGATCAAAATACTATTTGCATACGGAAAATATATTCTGAAAAATTCACAGGCTTCGAAGAAAAATTTCCTTCTAAAAATATTTTTTTATGAGGCTGGATTCAATATGAGCATGATCACCAAAGAAGGGCGAATTTTTGTCTAATACACGCATGTTTATGTCATAAAAAATGTTAGATCAAAAAATATCAGCTTGTGCTGCGCGATGGCAAAAACTGGCTTCATGTATTTCGAAATTAATGATCGACCATACAACAAAGATAGTTTCATGATTTATATCTTCCAATTGATTAATCATTTGAAAAGTAGTAGTTTGTCGATGTATTTTTATCATGTAGAATGTCGCGCTTCTTAAATTGGACATGAATGAGAAAGATTTTCATATTAAAGGTCAAATAATTGAGTAACTACCACCATATTCTCCGTTTTTAAATCCAATCGAGTATATTTTAGGCAATGTGGAAAAACTTTGTGAATAGGTCAAATTCTATGAATGAACAACAACTTTTGAGTTGTAGGAATAATGAATTTTGAGAAATATCTTTTAGTGACTGCCCGGTTCGTACAGAAACATGATGACATGTATTCGTCGATGTTTGAAAAATGAAATCGCTACTTAAACTAATGTGGTTAAACCTGGGATTGTGTTTTCTTTAATATTTTTCAACTAATTTCCAAACGACGAAATTGAACCGGAGAAAAACGAAATGGAAACGAAAATCCTGTAGATCAGATTTTAAATTAAAGTAACACTTTTTTATCAAATATATTCTGAGGCATACAAGACTACCATTTGAGTAGATTATGATAGCTTTATAACTCATAGAAAGGCAGCATTTAGACGATTGTGGCCGATTAATATTTTTTTAAATTTTTTGCAAATACCGTGTCAAATTATAAAATAAATATCAATCGAATAAAAATCTTTTACTTCACTGTGAATTTATCTGGGGTTTTCATTAAAAGCTGCACAAGTATTGTATAATATGACGTCATGAGTTATTACGAAGATCGGCTTTGATATTAGGCATGGATACTGAGAGAGATTTCTGATTGTTATCGTCTGGTGTCTTTGTTCGAATTTTCGATTAATTTTGTTTGACCCCTCAAAAAATCTATCAAATATAATTTGAATTTCACTAGTTTTCATCAATAAAACTTTTGCACCCAAGTAATGAGATATTATTTACAAGATAAAATTTCATCTATTGGTTGTATCTGAGTTTGAGGACTACCTCGCCCTTAAGGATTTTATTCGACACAAAACAATGAATTATAATTATTGATCAACACAACTTTTTCCCAATCATTCATTTGACTGAAACGGATGGGTTTCGAAGATTGCCAATATGTGCTTTGATTGAATATTTATTTCGAATATATTCGATATCGCATACATTTCCTGATTTGTAATGTAATCAAGCCCACTAAGCCCTCATCGCTGCATTTGACTTGACTATATGAGAGCGTTTATTCTTTCTAAATACTCACAGATGTTACATCTTAATACCTCACAATTTAAGTAAGGAATTAAATAAATTATCGTTACATTGAAGGGAAATTTTAAAAATGTTATTTTCAACTTTTACAGCATGCCAATCCGATTTTTAAAAAAGACAAATTGATTAAGAATATTGATGATTAATACGAATATAACGACTTATCGAGTATTTAAAACCGTTTTCTTCTTCAATATACATCGAAAGGCTGTCTAGTACTTTCTAGAGTTTTCTGAAAACCTAATTCGAATTCTCTGCATTATGACGACGCGTGACAATTTCATATTTGTGCATATTAGCTAATAATCAGAGAAGTACTAACATTTGATATCATTTTGGATAACACTTTTACCTGGTTTTTTAAGCATGCTTTCAAATCTCACATTTAAAAATTTGGGTAATTTTCGCATACTGTTGAG
>JWZT01005346.1:57419-79700 GCA_000827895.1 Thelohanellus kitauei
GGTGGCAAGTCGACTACATCTTTTGGAAGTAGCGTGTTACGCATGAACGGAGCTGAATTTTGTGTGATAGCTAAATTTCCCGCCAAAATTATCGCAGCTCCCATATGTTCTAAGTTTTAAAAAAATCCATGTCAAAAAATGTGTGTTACCAAAGCTCAACCCCAAATTCAAAAGATGGTGGCTTTCTTAAAATCTCACCTTCATCCTTTTTCCAACCCAAGAGCTTAGACATAGCCGTGGTAAAATGAAATTGTAATCATAAAAGTCAAAACTAAATGAAATTATCGGTGGACTAAATAGAAGTTAAAACCCTGTAAAACAAGTTTTTTCGAACGAGTTGGTAAAATATAATTATCAGATAGGTAGACGTTATAAAAAATTTCTTACAAAGGGACGTTTACCCAGTAAAGGTTGGGAGTCTGATTTAGATATTTGCAAGTTCGATATTATTTCTGTATCTAATGTTTTCTCATCAAAGCAAGACAAAAACGCATAAATAATTTTTAATTATAATTAGGGATCTAGATCCCTAATAATATTGTGTTAAAACTGTGTCATTGTGACGCGATTTCAAATTCTTGGTTGCAGTATTTACCTCATTTGAAACAATCCTGTCCCTTGGGAACTACTGTGTTCCTTTGTTTATTGAGTGGTAATTCTCAAAAAACATCGACGAACAGCTAGATTGTAGTGTTTTAATGGAATCTGGTATAAAACTGTAACGTGCGAATATTTCTCATTGTTAAGGGTTATTAAGAATCAATGCGCAATTGAAATTTAGGTTTCTCAGTCTAAATTTTTCTGGAATAGTGCCAAAATAATTTTGGAAAAAACGAAAATTGCCTACATGAAAAGTTGGAAATTATAAAAAAGGAATATTGAACCCTCTTGGGTTAAAATCCTTCTTAAATGAAGGCCAACTACAAAAAGTTTCATAGTCGAAAGTAAAATTTTTTATTGTTGAAAGACTCATCTTGAATGGTAAATAATATGATCGTTAACCATATTTGATTGTAGCGGGAGCCTGTTCTGTCGATGAAATGCGTAGTAGAGAGATCGTATCGCCAAAAATACCTCCCAAAAAACGGTAAAACTGATTTGAGCATGGCGGTATTAATTTTGATCATTAGACTAGAAAAGTAAGTGAAAATATAAATTCTCATTGTTAATGTAAAATTAATAAAAAAATTCAAATGCGCATTGATTTGTGATAACCCTGTAATGTTGATTTCGTCGCAAAATAACGAGTTCGAGTGAAACAACAACAAAAAATTTGGGAGTAATACATACTAAACTATCCAATCATTTCAAACCGGGTTTGTACCGTTTATGTTCATGGCCTAGTCTTCTAGCTTAGCTGGTGATTTTGTAATATATCAGACAGCTTATGACGTTTATAATCTAGATAATAAATAATACCTCTGATCTAAACACTCAACAACGTCTGCTCTTTTAAGATTTCATATATTCGCATATATCTCAGATAGCTGATCTGCTGTGCTTTAGCTAGTTTTGTAGATGTGGCCTGATGAGTTAATCATCGAATATAAATTTCAATTGATGGAGAATATACCCATACATGGCGAAAAAAAGTTCAATTATTAAGAATATAAAAATTGACCTCACTCTTGTTATTATGTTTGATAGGTTCAAAATATGTTTGTCTGTCACCTTGATATTGTGACATTCCTCAAGAGATGTTGAAATTTATGAAACTATAAATTCTTAGCCCAGATGATTATCTTTGCGGGTGAAGTAGATCTCATACAATAAATATAATTTTGCAGTCATTGATTTATACATGTTTCAAGAGATTTTAGCCTGACTATTAGCTCACTGTTTTCATGAAACAAGTAGGATAAAAAATGAACCTAATATCTAATTACCTGCTTCATGAAATCAATTTTGACTTCACTTTCGCCAACAACATCGACGTCAAAGCAAAATAGCATTCGCAGAGTTTTCTAGCTTATCAAACTTAATAAGCGGAAATTGTGAAACCAACGAAAATCAGCATGGATAACTGGCATATGCGTAAACTCAAGACATGAAAGCATTTATTAAGTTCTCACAGTCTTGAGGAGAATCGTCATTCGGTAACCAGTTGACAGAGAACACCTGGAAATTATCATTTTATGGTATTCTAATTCAAGTAAAATAACTTAACCTATCAACCCGTTTGATTCTCGAGTGTAGGTCGGCCGCAAATATTTATTTCATGATCCTTTTATTTTTAAATATTTTTGACAAACTATTAGATTGTAGTGGTGTATAAATGACCATCAACAGTCTACTATTCTCGACACAGATATGTTTATCAGGAGTTCGCCTAAAAATTCTCAATTTAACCGCTTGTTTCAAACTTGTCCATGCGCTGATAAGAGTCTAAACTGTGAAATGTTTAACAGAGTAGTTTAAAATTAATTGGTGTTTCCCTTATATTCCCAATATTTAACCTGGGAAACATAATGAAGATGAATATGTTGAGAAGCTCGTTGTAATTCTTTTATCTCAATCTTCACGTTTATGATTCAAATAATCGGACCACGAATTATTCTCTTCATTTACAGTCAAATGACTTGAAAATTGACTAGGAAGCATTCCTTGAATTTCAACAGTGAATATAATTCAACATCATCCTTTGAAGCTGTTCTCCAATTCGATGACCAAACAGTTGAACCAAACCTTTAAATTGTTCATATTACCGGGTCTTGTCGCCAATAAACGATTTTGTTAAAATAAATATTATTAATAACAACTGTATTAACCGAAGTGAAAAAAATTACAGATGGTAGTTCAATGTGAAAAAATTGTCACCTAAGTAAAAAATTGGATACTCTTTAGTCGACTCCAGGAAGCCTTCGGGGTGATCAAGAACAAAGGATGAATTGACCAACAACTGGAACCAATAACCTAATTGCATTTTTTGCATCCAATAACGCGAAATGTAACAAGCAATTACATAAAATGTTACGAAAATGACAAAATACAACAAAATTCATTGACTTACGTTTTAAATTACAGATAAGCATATTTCTGAAACCGCTAAAAATATCTTCGTTAAGATAAAAATTCGAAAACATTTCACTTTGTAAGAAAAATCCAGAAAAGTTAACACATGTAACAGTGGTAAATACATCCCTCATTCTTTTTATTTGGCCATAGGTTCGGGTTATTGGTAAATTCATCCTAATTGTGTTCTTGATCACCCTGAAGTGGATTCAGGAGTATCGGGCATTTTACTTCTGTAAAAAAATTTTTCGCTTTTAACTACATTTTTTAATGTTAATTTTGTCATTCCTGTCAATACACTCATTCTATATTCTTAATAAATTTATTTTTAAAAAACACGTTATTGGCCGCACGCAACGGTATTCACGTCATACTTTCTATCTCCAGAAACCAAGTTCTCCACTAAATGTTCAACAATTTCATGAACACCAATTTTGATTTAAGAGCTTTTAGTGTTTCCTTTGGTCTTATGTATGATCAGAGGTCAGAATTATTTAGATTCTATCAATAATTTTAGCTGAAAATACGCTAAAGAAGAGGTATGATAGGGGTTTTATTTATATTCTAATTCTTAATCATTCATGGTGTCCTTCGATGTTACCAAAATGGAAACTTATTTCAAGATGCTGGATAATTTTCGAGAATAAGCTTGATTATAAAAATCTCCTTTGTTTCAAAGTAAAACAATAAATTTTTCATTTGATTTTCAATAAAGGTTTATATCAATTTGGTAATTCAGATTCTGAAATAATCGATCTCTAGTTGAATCACAAGATATTTATTTCCTTGATTTATTCAACTTATTCTGGAATTATTAATCATTTATTAATTTACAGAAGATAAAGATGTACAGATAATGCTTGTGAAGAGATACTCATGAATATTGTCCCCATTGTTACTAAAAAATGATAGGCAATCATTATTAAACCATTTAGATGTGAGCATCTAGTTATCCACACTTTTATTTTACTTTGATCATCTGGATTATTTCATTACTTTGATTTTGTGGGATATTAATCGTAACCACACATTCGACTAAAAATTGATGTCCGATCATAGATCTATTAACTTTAGGTCACTACAAAAATAATAAGAAACATGTTGATTTATGGTATTCCTACAGCCGTGTCGGTGTTTGTATTCCTTGATATCTTAATAAAATACACGATCAGACCTTTGAAAATCAATAAACATCTCTGGAATTTGGTAAAAATCAGTTCCTAACTTTTGAAACTGATTTTAAGCCCAGGAAGTCCATGGCACGGCTAATAAATAAAGAAATTGTCTATTTTATTTCTTTTATACCATATCCCGTGCCAAAAAGGACGACTTTGACGATGACATTCAAATATTCCGATATTTTATATTTTATAATCGGAAAATAATAACTTTAAGAAAGATTGTTGCTTTTGGACAATATCGAAGTCCAGTAAAAGACTGCACATACTCGACGAGTGAATCTGAATGCATATTTCTCCGACCTTAAAAGATAGAATATTTATAAATTTTAATTTACTTTTTAAAATAAATGCCATGTCGGAACCTTTGAATGTTGGCCTTTTGCATGGGAAATGGTATAATAAGGAATTTCAATAGGTTTTGAGGCGGTGTGTAAACTCGTATTAAACTTAAAATGACCTTATGAAGGTCAAGACATACTAAATATTCGAAATTATACTATTTATTTCAAAGTAGATGTAGCATCGGTTTGAAATTTAAATCAGTGCGATTATAGATATTCTGGAATTAAGGATGTGATCATTAGTCTATTGACTGATTTTTGGTTTTTTGAGGTTTTGAAAGGGTAAATTTTGTTGATTAAACTCATTAATGATTTTAGATCGGTTTTAGAAAGCAACAAGATAACACCAATCTATGGAGGATTTTCCCAACGAGAAAATGTAGATAAGTTAACGCAGCTTGGGAACACTGTCATGTGTGGCCGCCTACTAGCAAAATAATACTCTACCCGGTGGGGATAAAGTTGCTTTATTCCTTCTGGGCTTCTATATTCACCTCCAGAAAGAGTGATAGTTGTAATGGAAGCATATGGAAATCATATCGAACTTTCGAGGAATCCTACCGAATCTTCCAGAAGTTCCACAGAACGCAGTAGAAACAATAAGTCTAATCCACGGGATTAGTAGGGAGCTATTTAAGCTCGATAGTTTTTAGCTTCTCGATATTAGTTTACTCTTTTGTTACAATAGTTTTTGAGATCGAGGACAATCCTTGTCGTCTTATACAGTATGATATGAGTTTGTGGTAAGGTTATAAATTATCAGAATAATCTCATATTGTGATTAGGATGTTGCTGAGGCATACAAAGGTCAAAGATTTGAGTTACGCACTTGTTGATAATTATCAAACGCAAATTGGGGTTTTTATCACGTTTTATTATCGGTTAATATTAATAAGATTAATGTGCGAAAAATCGAACACATCGATAAGCCTCATCCTAAAAGGAGGATTTATCCATATTTTATCTTTTTCGATCGATTTTAAAATAGAGGTGCACTGGGATAAGAAGACATTGATAAAATGAACGCTTCAGTTTATGAATGAACATGTTAGCTATGTAGATGCAAATTTATGGTGATTTTTTGACAGTTCATAAAAGTTTGTGGGTTTAGAGCCATTGATCAACGGTAGAGGTTTATATTTTGGAACTAGCTCCTTTAACCGAATTTTGAGATATGTTGCCGTGACGCCAAATTCCAAATGACCGTTTAAAGAGGTAACGCTTAGAATTAAATGATAATTGTGGATAAGATTCGTCCAACGATTCCAATTGTTTTCTTCATTCTTAAAATATTCATAACCATGTTTTTCCGACTTTTATAGAAGTTTTCTACTCTGTTATCAGTTTTCCATAGAGATAGAAGGCCTGGCAACATTTTTGTTCTAAATATATGTTGACAGTTTAAATGGACTGTTGAATGAGAATTCCTAGGGATGAAAATACATTTCTTGGGTTTACAGTAAGGATATTGCGGCTGTTGGTTAATGTATTAGTATCCATGTGATTGATAAATTAGGAAAACAAAAAGTTTGGTACCCTAACCTGTTGTTTGGTGGTGCTCTAACTCTGTATCAAGTTCACACGCTCAATATTTGTCGTTTTATATCTCTGGTGGTAATTTTTAGCGCATGATTATCATTTATTTGGTTGTGATTAACTTTAGAAATGACCCCACCCGTTTGATTTCAGAAGGGTATGCTGTCTGTCGTTATAGTTATCTTTCAAAAAGTCGATGTTTATCTATATTGCCTATTTTTAGAAGCGAGACGCTATGGGCGTGATATAATCTGATATATTTAAAATTATAAAACATTCAGGAAATATGTGATGTTTAAACATGTCACAGAATTACCTCCGGAATTTTAATTTCTCTTTATCAACCTGGAAGACATGAGACAGATAGGGCACCAAGATGTCGTTTAGTATCTGTGGTATTTATCTCTCCGATATCTATTTAAATCGTTCGTGTCAGTATAATTTACGTTTCGTGGATTGAGTGATATGGAATTTACATCGACTGTTAGAAATAGCTACGATCATCCTTATAAGTACGAGCAAAGCTTTGGAGTGGGACGGGGTGACACTCCGTATTACCAACAATCACAGCAATCAAGATCACAGATTTCAGGTATCTCCACTGGTGATAAGTAGACCAATCTGAAAGGATTGAAAGATCAAGGTTTTCCCAGGGAACATACGGAAATGCAATCCAACATAACACTCCTACAGCAATCACTGGCACCACTCAGACCTATGTTTACCCCCAAATAACTTCCGAACATCTACCTGAACTGTCTAATCTCATGATGGGAGGTGCACAGATCGTGAATGGATCAGCCATGCCGTCTCAAGATCAGGCCAGCAATCGGTACTTCACTTATAGGGACAATGAGAGGATAAGTCGCTCATTTACTGGTATGCATGTAATTTAACCCAGTAAGTGATCTTTTTCCTGGGCAGTCGTTCCCGAAACACCAGGAAAGTAATGTTGGATCATTGCCCCATTTCTACACCAATGAATATGTGAACTGGTCAAAAACTCCAACAGAAACCGCGCGTTATTCTCAGAATATCAAAGTCGAAAGAAATGGGTTTATGGGCCAGGGTGACAAACTTTATTTCGGTGGACCCTATTCAAACCAGGAAGTATCACGTCGGTCCCAGTGTGGTAAGCAAACCAATAATCTAGGCCTGATTTGTCCAATGTGTAGAAGATTCGATCTCGAAATCATAAATAACGGAGAATCAAATGTGTTTATGTGCTCAAATTGTGGCGGGAGTTTTATGGACAAAACAGCCGTTAATAAGGAGGTATCTAGATCCAGAAAACACGTGGTATGTAGGTTTATTGACCAGATGAATTCCCGAAAAGGGGGAGCTGTGTGTACCAACTGCCAAACCACGAACACCACACTGTGGAGGCGATCAAACAATGGCGAGCCAGTGTGTAATGCGTGTGGACTATACTACAAACTTCATAAGGTCAACAGACCGTTGACGATGAAGAAAGAAGGGATACAGACACGAACCAGGAAGAAGAACAACAAAATGAGACTGATGTCATCGAAAAATGATTCTGGAAACGCCCAAGCATTCGAAGGCTACACAGCCGAGCTTCTTAGAGAGCCCTATTTGTTTACTGACACCACAAAATCAGATACCACTAAAGTGTAGGCTAAAATATGGAAATAACCCATAACTAATTTTATCTCTTAGTTACATTTTCATTTTTCGATTGAGGCGTTAAAAAATCGCTGGGTTTTCACATTTTCCAGTAGACTGAATAAAAAATATCGAACTAATCGAACTTATAAAGGTTCAATTAAAAACCATTCATAAATATACACCCAGACACAAGGAAATGGCTAAAAATCTAGGTCAAACCATCTGCACGAGACTGTGATACAGATAATTGATGTCGATGTTTCCTGTTAGATTATAGTGATAAATCAATCAAACCAGCCCCTATTAAAATATCGTTAGTGTCATAAAAAGCGATGTCTTTGATTAAATACTTAAATATTTCAAAAGAGTAACCTTTCTTAAGATAAACATATCGATGCGTGTTGTTATTAAAAAATATGGGTCTTTGTTCAGACACCATATTTGGGTTACTACATCCCAGTTTATATTCAGGTGTTTGATGATTGTCACCTCTCGCACAAAAAGCTTTAAGGGTATTTAGGGAATCATTGATTTGACAACATTACTAGGATTATTTGTTTGAATTTATGATCCACGGGCCCTGGGTTTAAATTTGAATCCCCAGAAGTTTTTGTTGGTAAAATAGGGACTTCATAACCAGTAACAGAACAGAATCTTTAAAAAGGGTTCGATACCCTCAATAAGTATCAAAGCCAGATCCGTCAAAGTTGGTATTTGGAGTCAGAATTTCCTTAATTATAGTCTTATTTGTGACAATGTGATTTTATAAGTTGATTAAAAGACTGAGACCAGTTTTGTTCTGATCTTTTAGGTCCGTTTCACGAAAATTACTCTGAGTAATGAATATAATCTTGATTTTTTACGTTTTAAAATTCCCTATTTTTATGTATAAACCGGTGATAGAGCCCCGATGGCGAAAAACAGCTTGAATTTCATTTTAATTGTGCAACACATCTGTAAAATGGTCATGTTTTTTGTCCGATAATGGGTTGTATTTTTGATGACAAACCTCTCAATCCCACATGATGGGGAAGAATGTAAGCAATGTGCCGCTCTGTGTTCTTGAATCACTCATCAGTAATTATAGATCAAACTCAAAGATAAAAAAAGGAGGTGTGCATCTGTTTACAATGATACTTGTTAAATGCAATAATACCTGCTTCTTTTGACCATCTGTATTTAGACAAACGATAAGGAGATAATTATAATTGAACAGTATCTATTATGAAATAAATAGTATTTTTCACCGTCATTTCGTTCTAGATATTAACTTCGAGTCGAACCTTTTTAGAAGTCAGAAAGTAAAGAAAATCTATACTGTGGCTCGAATTCACTGTTGGTTGTTTACCGTTCAATATTTGCAACTATGATTATCCTAAACAAGTGTTTAATAACAATTATGATCATCTTAAGTTTTATAATCGTTTAGAATTTGTTGCTACTTCACACCCAAATCATTTTTATCAGTTAGAGATGATGCTTTCCTGCATCGGGACATCATATTTTCGTTAGCTGATACGATGGTTATACCTGTCGATGTGGCCTCAGTTAAGTAATTTATGATCCGTTCGGGCTATATTTTTGATTATATTTCGCACACCTTCGCTCATACATAGGTCCTACAAAAATGAAATTGAAATATTTGAAAACAATAACTAATTTTGTGAGGATAATTAATTTTATCTTTGCCGGCAAAATGCATGGAAATTACCGGGGTTGTGGTTCAATTTCGTCAATATGAAATAATTTGAACAAAATTAAATATTTAAGGTTTAAAACCTAGTTTATTAATAATTTGATTATTCAAGGAAAAACAAAGGGAAGCCTATATTCAGATATCAACCATCACTTTCAAATCTTTGTTTAGAATATTAGGTACATGTTTTTATGTTCAATAAAAGCCATGTGGAGATTCAGATAAGCCCTAGAGACATTCAATTTAGCCACCTAATTGAAGCTGATAGAAAAAAATGGCCTGTCCTGACACTAATAAAATTCTTATTGCTTAAAAATGGATAAACGGCATTTAAAAAATAGAGGAAATTAAAAATTTTGATTTTCGCGAAGAACCCGTTTTTTCCAACTTTGTAGGCAGCTTTCGTTGTAAAGTCTAAAAAAATAGTATTCTATAAGACCCAATACCGGGTTTTACACCCAAAATCCGGAATCAAGTTCATTATTAGAGCCCCTTATTATTTTAATCGGATCAGGTTAATATTTAATCTGAACAAATAAATTTCAAATCATGCCCACTTAATGTTTAAAAATTTCAAATCCCACTTTCAAAATAATTAATTCACGATTTCAAATAAAACGAAAGGTTATAGCAGTGATTCTAAAACTTTTATGACCTGCGAAACATTCGTCCTTAATACACGCATACATCAACAGTAAATATATTTAAAAATTGTCAATAATTCATCTGTAAACTTTTTCACTGCTCACACAATGAGAAACATTGGTTTAGATTCTGTAAAGACGATTTTGGCCGAATTTTTTTATTTTATGATGAAAACGATTACAAATTTATTAGATATATTGTTTTCAGAAGAAAAAGGCATAAACTATCGGGTTGAATATAGGATTCTCATTCCGCCTCAGAATTGTAACAATTGCGACTATTCAAATCTCAGTCTAGCATCAAAGAGTTGCAGATGTACTAGAAAAAATGTAGATTCCGTCACCCTATCTCTGGTATAAGATTTTTCAAAAAAATGCAAATTGGCGTACAATCACGTGCTTATGATCGCATACTTCTGGCTGTCCGGAACTAAGAACAAACAAATAGAAGTTTATACAGGCCATTCCAAATGCACTGTTACTCTACAAAAAATATCTAAGACTGTTAGTGAGCGATTGCAGTGATTTAATTGATCTTCAAATAGGAGGAGATTGCATAGACATAATCGTGAAAACGATGAAACCATAAATGGTAAAAATAAGCATAATCAGGGGCATCCTGTAAATGGACCGTGGGTACTTTGTTGCGTTGAACGTACTGGGGAACGTCAAGTGTTCTTAGCTGGAGTCCCTGATGTACGGAGGCGACGTTAATGGGCATAACTCGCACACATATACTCCCAGTATCTATAATAATGACCGACTGTTTTAGATATTATCACAATCCAAATAGATTTTACACACATCTTACAGTTAAACATAGTGAAACTATCAAGGATCCTAAAACCGGTGCCAATTCCAACTATATTGAGGGCAGCTGGAATGCTCTAAAATATCAGATTCCTCCAAGAAATAGAACCAATTCACTCGATGACGACGGAAAAGTTATTGAAAATGTCCTGAATGATCATTTAGGAAAATTCGAATGACCCCAGAAATATTTTTCTATGTGGGGAATATTCATTAGTGCTTTGAGAGAAGTTATTTATCCATTATAAACAAATTTAATTTTTGATGCTTTTATTTATTTTCATTTATTGCTTATTCAAATTTCATGATACCAGCTGGCCAGAAAGAGTATTACTTGATGTCCTGAATGATCATTTAGGAAAATTCGAATGACCCCAGAAATATTTTTCTATGTGGGGAATATTCATTAGTGCTTTGAGAGAAGTTATTTATCCATTATAAACAAATTTAATTTTTGATGCTTTTATTTATTTTCATTTATTGCTTATTCAAATTTCATGATATCAGCTGGCCAGAAAGAATATTACTTGATATGAGCTATGGTGAGGATTAGGTTTTAATCTGATTCAATTATAATCGATCTCATAAGCCAAGAGCTTACGGGTGCCCTTATAATGAACTTTAACCCAAACTCGGGCATCTGATAATTCAATTCGAACAGGTCACGGTTCAAACTCGGACATAATGAACATTGAAAATACTACATTCACAGAGGTTGCGCAAATAAAATGGTCAGTTTTGCATTATTATCCTAATTTTTCGTCAATTCTGCCCGGTTTTGAGTTTAAAAACCGATATCCGAACATATTTATTGAACACCTCTAATATTCATGGTTATTATGAACGATATTTTTGCGTATCCGGACTGTAGTTATCAACATTTTTTCGTGGAATAAATTATCGACGACTTGCTCCACTAACAAAGTCAAAATAAAATATCAGCCATCAATTGCATAATATAGTTAAGAATTGTCATAATATTTGAGATGCTCAATAAATATGATCGGATATCCGTTTTTGAACGCAAAACTCAGTAACATAATTTTAACAAACGTAATACAGGTTATCTTCGTATTTCTAGACCTATAGACTAAAGCCATGATAAAATCAAATATTTTAACGTTATCACTTTTTATAATTTTGGCATCAGCAAAAAATTGATTAGTATGCAAAGCGGGCCATTTTGGCGCAGTCTCTATAGGAAGTTGTATTTTGAATCTCCACCCATCGGAGTTTTGATTTAAAAACCGTATACTGATTTAAGTGATAAAAAGGCTATTTTGTTCTCAGTTGCATTTGGGTCGCCTCTATTTAGTTTCCATGTGGGCCATCTGAATCTCCACGTGGCACTTATTGAACGTAAAACCATTACTTGATATTCTAAACAAATATGTGTAATTGATGGTTGGTATAGAAATATCGACTTTTTTTCGTCTGTCCTTAAATAAATTATTCATTAACTCGTATTTTTTTAAATTGAAGTTTTTTTTAAATTAAATATACCATCGATAAAATTGAACCGAAAACCCTGTGTAGGAAAAATGCATTTGTTCGTGAAGATACCCGATGGTACTTTTTAAATTGCGGGCATTTGCCTTCCAAATGAGTGGGGAATATGATATAGTGAAGTAATTGTTGTTATCTTGTTGTATGTTATTTTGCTTTTACTTCCCCCAAATATACTTAACATTGAATTTTGGGGTTTTATGTCGTCGAATTCGAAATGAACGTTCCTTTTCCTAAAAAAGTACTGTTGTATGGCCATTTATGTCAAGTATATTTTCTTAGGACCCTTCCACGAGCGATAGGAGGTGGAATAATCATAAATTGTTCCCTACTTTCAATCAATGTCCTCAGCTTAACAGATTCTTCAGTTGGGTAAGCATTTAATGATTTTGGATAGGACCTGAACCACTTGATTGAATAGATAAAACGAAGAGCCACCGAAAGTCTTGAAATAAGATGGATTGGACAAAGTAAATTTGTTGGTTTCCGATCTTCTCTCGTTCCAACCATTTGGAGCTATAATGAAATTTGACTAAAATTCTTTCTGATGGCGATTCGTATGGTGGAGCCTTTGAATATCATACCCCGAAGTAACAATTTGGAGTATGATTCGTCCTTAGCCCGCTGACTTCTCATATTCGCGCTTCGTCGGTAGTTTTCGTGTGCTGATAATAATTCACTGATGGAATTACAGGATGAGGTGTTCGTTTGAGCTACACGTCAACATAAAGTCAATTAAAACACGAGAAAACTCGATATAGTGTTACTAGGAAAAAATCAAGATCTTTCAGCATTTTTGATGTGTTTCTACTTTTACGAAGCCCTGGAACTGCGGTACTTTGTAGACTGACATTTTATAACCCATGATTTGCATAGAGTGCTCCAAATACCGGATCTTAACATTAAAATAGCATCTGAAATGAGGGGGAGAGATACATGAAAATAATCAATATGATCATGACGGAAGCTGTCCAAAATATTTGAATGTGATCCAATAAATTCGCCGCCGCCATTCTTGAGAACCGTACAAATTTGCCAAAGATGTTCCATGATCTAATTAAAGTTCTCCAAACCTTGCGATTGTGAGAATTATGATTTTTGACTCTTTGATCTGGTGTTTGCGCGATTTTGTTTGATGAATTCTCCAACAAAAATGGGAACCGTTTTGTACGTTTTCGAGGTTGTAAAACCGGAACTCGTTGCCGTTTTTGTAGTAGTTGATGTGATCGAAAGCATACAAGGAATGGTTGCCGTATTCGTCAAATCGCCACATCAAAACGCTTTCATGGCCAGTCCGATACAGCAACTCGTAAACCTCATTCTGTTTTGGAGGATCCAGATCGAATCTAATTGTCAAAATCGATGAAGGATGGACCATAATCGAAATCGGATATTTCAAAAACTGCTCACTGGTTTCTGGCTCATCATTTACGATACCTTTCCCGTTTGGATGCTCGTAGATATTGACCCAGATGCTTCTGATCATTATCAAGCTCAACAGCTCCATCAGGCACAAAACTGATTGATTCGAGACACAATATATCGATTTTTTCGTGTCTACAATCAACAACGTCGAAAAACATGTTCGGAAAGCGATTAAACAAAAATCCGAATATACCACTTAGACTCTGTCCATTTAATTGCTGAACCAGTATAGGCTCCTTGACCCGAAGATCAAAATCAATGGTCTTGGGACATCACATTCGCACGCAAGCAACTGAACATGTGTATTTCTGATCTGGATATCACTGTAATGTGTTCTATCCGTATTGTGATTTATCAATCGTCGAACGTGAATTTAAGGTACATAATATCAGATACAGGACACGTTGTTAAGCCATACGAAATGAGAGTTATTCTCATATAGTTGTCACCACGATAGGCTGTTGAATCGACTACGAACAGTTGTCAGTCATATTTGAATAAGAAAAAACACTAAAAACAGCGGTTGGCATATCCAGAAATACCTCATATTCAAAACGGATTCCTTGAATTAAATTTGTCACTTATTTTTAGTTTAAAGGTTTTAGTTTTCCCACTTCATTGAAGTTGGATACCAGTTTCTGTCACTTATATAACTACTATTTCGGCCAATGGATAAATAATTCCGAAGTGTGGATTTTATGTGAGATAGCATCTCTTTTGTTGTTTATCCCGGTATCTAACCCTCTATTAAATTAGATTTAGTTGGTATGAGTTTTATAGATAGAAGAATAATCTCAAAAATCGAGTCCTTGTTCATTCAGTATACACGTCTTATCAAGTAACACTCAATATAAATTTATGGCAGTAATAGTAAAAGTAACACATAAGCCGAACAGTATAATAGTGTGGCTGGGTCAAATCAGCCATTGTGAATTAATTTTACCTCTCTTAGTTGATTGAAATGAACTTTTTGTGTGCAGAGGATAGGATAGTTAAAAAATAAGGTTTGATATGTGTGTCTATATCAGGAATCGGCCAAAAATAAACAATAATGGATTATGATGATGGCTTAATTGTTTATTTAAAATAATTAGGGTGTTATACGAAATGCACACGACGTAAAGCACTCCATGACTGCTTGTTCTTTATTTTCGGAAATTAGAGTTGGTTTTACAAATAGTGGCGCAGTTTTTGAGGACCTCTGAAGCACTTATTCAAAAAATTGAACTAAAACGATAGGATGTAGTCATAATTATTCTTTTTTTAATTATACGTACGATAAAAATTGGAGCCCTATCCACCAATACCCACTTATTGGGAAAGCTTTCAAGAACACACCTTTATTACGTAGTTTTAAGGATAATAAAAGTATTTGGGGTATAGGTTTTGGGAATATCGATTAAATGCTTGTTGGAGTAAAACCTGAGGTGAACCCAATTTAGGTGTAACATATACACATTTTTGGCTGAATTAACGAATGGATGACAATGAACTATCTGGTTTAAATTAAATGTCTGAAGGATCAACTTGGAAGGTGTCTGAAGAACGGGACACTGATAAATGCAGTGTGCTGGACATGAGTAAAAATACTGGGAACAGGTCTTAGAAAGTAAAATGATATTTCTAAATAAAGCCTAGGTTTTGTAATACCGAAAGGTTTTGGAGTTTTTTAACGAGTATCTAACCTGTTTTTCCAAAAGTAGTAACTACAGCCAACTCTGATTAAGTGCACGTTATTGTCCAGCCCCAAAAATGTGCACCTAACCGGAGTTGACTGTAAATACAGTTTTCAATTTGTTTACTTGAATATATAGCTCGATGGATTGTAAAACTTGTGAATGTCCATGACCAAGAATAAAATCCCACGTCTGACAGCGGAGACCTTCACGCCTAAGATCTAGAATCTATAAACTAGCCTGCGTGCTAAATAAATTCTCGGCTGGCTCAGGACTAGAGACCTAACCATCACCGAACACACTGTAATGGCATGAATCATCGCGATACTAATCACTCATCAACAGAGCAACTTTAGAAGCACTCAAGGTGAAAAGCGCTTGACCCGTATTTATTTGAAGTATCCTTAGGAATAACTATCGCAATCATAGAAATTAAATTTTCCAAAAACGTTACCAGTAAGAGCGTGTACACTTAACCTTGTTGGACCCTACAATAGAGAAAGCAACTACGACTCCATCCGAAGAACCACAATTTAAACAAGCACATTTAGAAAATCAGTTTTCCAGAAGTAGTGGGATCAGGCACGATACCAACAAGCGAAGTAAAGTAATGATTTATGAAAATATGATTAATTTCTAACATTGAATATTTCATGCGCTAAGCTCAAGGCCAAATCCGAATTTTGAGGGTTTAGAATCTCCCTTCAGCATGAACTCGTTTGAAATGTTTAATGTCATGTACTCGCTTAAACGATGCTTGAGATTCATCAAGGCTGTCGCGTCAGACGAGATTCGTAACTAAAAATCAAAAACATTATACAATCATTTTTGAGTCAGGTCGAACTTTCTTAGCAAATGCTAGGTGACTTTCGTACAACTTGGTAGACATGTCATAAGATGCCTCGGCCCCAACACAGAAGGAAGGATCGTGCTTGTATATTAATGAACCAGTGAACTTCTTGAATGTTTGTGTAGAAATAGTAGCGATAAAAGGTCCTTCGTGAAATCTCGCAGCCATATCCAACGAGGTCTCCTTAAATGCAATAAGATCACATGTTGAAAGACTTATTCCTCCGCGTATACTTCTGTGGTGGAAAAGTGCAGAAATTTCAGCGGTACTTTTGCCAATGCAACAGCTAGAAGATCCACATATTTTTCTAGTGGACAATTTTCCGTTTAAACGAAAATGCTCGAATCTCTTACTAATTTCCAGCTTAGGGACGATACACTCTGTGTCATAATTCAACGAGGTAGAAAGTAAGGCAGTTGTGTCTGGGATCTTGGGATGATTAAACGTTAAAGAAAGTTCGCATGATTTATCACCGGATGCACGGGCCTTTGCCTTGATTCGATCATGCAAGTCGCCATGCGCCACAACCTCCCATGCCGTGGTGTTTTTTTGAATATCATGAGTCAGAGAAAGATCGAGGGTCTGTAACTAGGCGGGCTTACTCGGCTCATGGGTTTGATACGAGTCTTCAGCTGGATCTCGGATGAAAGGATGGTAGGGTGAAACATTTTTCTCGCGCGCCTCTCGACATCGTCGAATTTGCAGCACTTGGGCGTCTGAGACCTGCAGCACACGTTTTCTAATTATTAGAGAAAAAAATGAGACAAATAATTAACGACAGTTTACCTGAACAAGCCATTTAATTCGTCAGCCGCCTTGTGGCACGTGGATCATGCGGCCTAGGAATTTAAAAATTTAACAATTCCGCGATTTAGGTGAAAGAATACATTAAGGCTATTCACATTGATTAGACTGTTAATTTGGTTGAGGTTGCGCAAAAACTTGTGTTTCGTTAAATTCTTTCCGAGTTGATATGAAAATTCTAAACCATTGTTGCCTTGTGCGCTCAAGATGGCCCATTGTGGAAATGGACACCAAACTCATTAGTAAAAAATCAATTGTACAAAGCTGTAGCATTAGCTAGGGATTTGTAAGATTGGCGTCGCTCGGTTGGCAACATGATATAGTGAAAAATCGCATTCCGGATTTATGTTGTAGGTAAATCTAAACATTTACCAAGCCAGTGTTTACTCGCGAGATCTTATCGTAATCCTTAGGAAATTTCCAATGCCTAATTCTTTTCTCCTATACTCTTAAATGCGGGAATATCCTTTCCTACGACTAAGCACATATTACTGAGCCGTTTATCCGGAATCCCCATTCCCAAAACTGTATCACCTCAACTCCAGTTGTTCCTGTATCAACCGGATCCTCTGTCATTCGGTTAGGTTTGGGTTCCTTTGATAACACTTGAGAAACGTGCCTACCTATAGGTGAGGTGATTATTGTTTTGCTAATCAGCCTTAGTTTTTTTATCACATAATATCGACAAACATTATACGACAAGTTTATGTGTATATCAACTCTTACACCCAAAAACCAGTTAGCAGATTACATATTGGCTTCTTCCAAATGACGGATAGTCTACGAATCAGGATGCCATCGTCCTTGTGAGCGCATTTAGAGTTTTACAAACCATGTCTCACAATTTAGCATCGTGTGACCAAACACTAACGTGGGCGTGTTGGATACAATTTAATTCCTGGGTAGATACCAACATAGTTTCCGTTCATTCGGTTTACCTAAATCTTTTTTATCGATTTCCCGGCATTATCATATAACAGTGATTTATTGAATAATTGCATAGACGGGATTCGATGATGCATTTTCTCATGTGTTTTAAATCATGCTTTGACAAGGTCTAAGGGTTATTGAAAAGTAAAAAAATCTAGTTTTCTGGACGTGTAGTGATCTCGGTATAATACTACCTATAGGGCGTGTGATAACTGATTGTGTACCAACTAACTTTTGTTGCTGGGATCCTTCTTATGCCTTATCGAAGTTTCTGTGCTTTGACTCATCTAGCTTGGGTAATAAATCGTATTTTCGACACGGATATTTCTCCGACATGAAATCTCCCTATCACTGTAATTCTGATAGAATTTTATTGCTGGGGAACGGCTTGTTTAATTCACTGTTAACCGGTCCTTTGATTGGTCCATCATCATTCTATCGAGGGAAATATAGTGAATTTTATTTTAATGGGTTCGAAAGATTTTACGAGTTCTGGATGAATAGACTTAATTTGGAAACTAAATAGCACACATATTGTTACTGATCGGCGATTATTTAATTTTAACTGTCAGATATGGGCAATCCCCAAATAATGTGCCAAATTTCTTAATTCGGTGATAATATCAAGGAACCAAAGATGAGATAACTAATTCGTTGGAGTAACGGGCTCTAGTTTCTGTATTAATTTATCTCAGTTAAATGGATCCAGCATTTGATTTCAATAATTTCAATGCCGATTTGGATATTTGTGAAAAATTGTCTATTATCGAGCATACGAATGAAAGACAACAAGAAACCGAGAATGATTTCACGTCGCAGAGTTTTGGAACTAAAACCGCCAGAATATTTCACTCGAGCTCCGTGGACCTGACACAGGTATTACAAAGAATAAACAGCTACATGATGGCCAATCTTTGGATCACTATTTTGAAAATCTGGTCAACAGAACCGCAAAAATGCATCTGGGTTACCAGGTAAGATTGAATAATTTTAGGTTATTGTTTCAAACATTCTGGATAGGATGAACCATAAATATTTACAAAAATGCGTAGATTACGAAACACGGATCAAGAAATTGGAATGTATGAATGAGAATCTTTGTAAAGCACTCGAATCTCATAAAGTAACCAATACTTTGAATAGCAATGTCCGAGATTCGAGATTACACAACTCAAGATTGATCATGATTACCTCTTCATCTACGATCATCGTATTAAGAACTACCATGTACCTTCGAGCAAAAATTACTATTTTTTGGTTACTAACGACCCCATTTATACGATAAACCACGAAGAAAGGCCCCCATTTTTTTATTCGAAGGTTACAAGTATTCGACGGGCTCGAACAACCATCAAAGACAATAGATTCCATTTGAATCCGGGGACAGTGTTCTACTTGGTGGAAAGGAGTCAACTTTCATCCACCACAATAACAACATATTAATCATTAATTTAAGCTCTTTGTTAAATCATTTATATCAAATCAAATTCCAAATCATTAGATTTCTTCGATCTAGTATGATTTATTCCTTGCATCAAATTTCTATTTTACAGAACACTGATTAAAGCTGTTGATTTTCGCTCAACGATCATTTAAAAATATAAATATAAAGTCAATCTTTCTAATTTTCAGAATTTGGGAAATAAAAATTTGGAAAAACTGAAAAAATAGACAGGGTTAGCAAAAAATATGGATTAATTGAAGTTTAAATTATTTAATTGTGGTAAAATTACCCGAAATGTTAGATTTAACCCACTTTCTCCCAGTAATAAACATTTATTATAGATATGTCAATGTACTTGTTCAGTTTTGTGTCTTTTTATTTTAAAATGAAAGGTTTAAAAGTTTTAAAATTGTCTAAAACCTCAGCTTTCACCGCTGCATCATTGAATCCCAACCTAGCAAATACAGGAGCTATCGGTAAAATATTTTCCATTTGGTTGGGTTATGTATTTTTTTGGATAAAGCAAGTGTTGTCTTATCATTTTTCGGTATAGGATGCTTTGTAAGATACTATCAACTGTAGTTTCATGGTTTTGCATTTAATTCTTGGTGTGTATTTTATTTTGTATACCTTTATCTGTTTGGATTTAATTAGGAGAGTTCAACTATTTTAGGCTTCTTTTTGATATAAACATAGATTTAACATATATATTTTCTTTATAACGGCCTGAAAACTAGATCGCAACCCGCGTGAAGAATTTTGATGGGTTATTTTTATGATATAAAAATTTCTTTTATTTAATTCCCATGTTAGTTTCGATTTTTTAAATATTTTGTTTTTGCACATGACTATCAGTGAAAAGAAAACGAAGATTAAAAAGTTACCACTCAATATTAGAGGAAAAATGACAATAACTGAAAAATAGACAGGGTTTAACTTTATTTGGAAACGTTATGAAGAAATGGTCAATCACTCTTCTGACTCACTATCCAGACGAATTTCAGGTCTTTTTCTCCAAGAATACAATTAAAGATTATGATTTACTATAAAATCAGGGGTATTATTTTAAAATATAAGAGTTAGCACTGTTAGAGTTGTTTATTATTCCTTGTTGACTATTTGACAAATATCTAATTACTCCGTTTTATTCGCAGAAAAAATTTTCATCGTCAAATTTTGAATCCATCACATAGATATTCATCTGATATCCTTAAAGAATCTTTATACCCACGATTTCACATTTGAGAATTCTCGAGGTTTTGCGATGTATAGATTATTACAAAGATAAACATTTTAAATCTTGTCATTGAGTTTTTATCACTTATTTTTAACTATTTAAAAATCGCGGGATATATAAAAATATATACTCATTCTGCGTATTAAGACTTGCGCATGATATTTAAAATACGTCATTGTCAAAAAATTCAAAACAATCATCTAATATATTGAATGTAGAGATTGTATTGACTTTCACGTGAAATATTATGACAATTCCATCAAACCAAAGATGACTTTTCATTTTATTCCAAAAATATATATTGATAAATACCAAATTCCGCTACTCAAATACATTTTTGATTGTTTTTCATGTTCATTTATACTGGTTTCAAGAATCAAAAACTTCCAGATTTTGGTTTTTATTCATTGTGCTTCTTTCATTCCTGCCTTCGAGCATCTAAATGAAACATGGTGATAGAGTATAATCGAGATCTTTTTCTCTATCTGAAGCTTATATTGGTTCTTAAGAAAGAACGCATATTTTCCCTCATGTCAAAAATGGGTGTGTGGTCAAATATGAAATCAATATTCTCGCACTCGGTCATCTAACAATAATATCTATTAACCTGAAATGTTTGGTCGTATTTTTTGATCTATTAAATGTAAAATAATTTATTTAAATAACCACTTTTGCTCGTATGTACTTTACCGGTTTACCACCGTGTGATTTTCTCGTGCTCTTAAAACCTACCATTTAAATTTTATTATGGAACCTTTTGATCTTTTAATTCAATTTTCAAGCCAAAATTAAAGCTCATTCCTCAGATCGAAAATTGTCATCAAAATTTACTGTGACAGGATTTTAATTTGAAAAATTGAAGAATCGAGATGTTAATAGTTCAAACAACCCATATTTTTTAATAAAAACCAAGATGCATTTTGGGTCGATTTAGAAGAGTGAAATGGTTTTACGGAGTTTTCATCCTGAAACTCACGCATCTCATCCTGAAGCGCATACATCTCATCCCAAATTACACATGAAATCGAAACAATTTTTTAAAAATGACACAAAATAATATTTGCTGGTTTTTCCACATTATGCTAGCATGACTCTCCGTTTCGCATAATTTGAAGAAAAATGACGAATCAGCAAGTGTCATACGAAATTAGTGAATTCATCAGTACAATTCCGGGGTTTTCATCCTAAATTGCACGTGAGAAATATCCATGATTTATGAATATAAGAATGAATTCACCATCAAATAATCTCCACATCATTTCCATTCTAAATCAACAACAAAACTCAGAGAAAAAATACCAAGATTTTTGGTAGATTTTGAACCATATAATAAACCTTTCAATCATCGGGTTTTTGATAAACCTTTCACCATCTGCTCCCGTTGCCTACTTGAGAGGAGTCCTCGTCCGACCAGAACCTTCTGACCTTTGTTCAGATTCCTTTCGAGATTCAGCGGGCGGGGTTCCTTAAACTCTGCCACCAGGGCCTAGTCTCAGCCACCTCCCACTCAGGTGATGGATACCGGCATGGTTCCCTTAACATCTGCTACCCCCCCCCCCC
>JWZT01005346.1:87057-104995 GCA_000827895.1 Thelohanellus kitauei
TTCAGGTGCGCACTAATGAAGGCTAGGGATGCTCGATAGTAAATGGATCACGCTCGAAAGTAAATTTGAATTATCTAATAAGCATGGCTTGACATTAAAAGCTTATAAACTTAAAATAACAACTAATTCGATTAATTTTAATAAGATCGTCTTAAAGTATCAAGGGGGCCTTTATAATAGACTTGATCCTCAAAAATTGATGTATTTCCCATTTCCTGTTTCTATTAGCTGCATTGATTGTGTGGTGATAATTCGGAATCAACGAAATGTTTTGATGGTAAAAAAATGGAAGGTGATCATGGAAGTAACTTAACGTTCTAAATCTGCTTTGGATAATATCAATAATTTTTAGAACCGATTTGTCGATTAACAATTAACTGAAATATATGGCGCTGAAGTTTGTAACCGAAAACAGGGCATTTGAAACGTGATGTGGTCAATTTTTAGAGTTGCCAAGAAAATTAATACCATTTGAATAGGATGTCAGCTAGCTCCTGATCACACTGGTAAAGAGTTTAATAATACGTGGGATTATGATCATGGGTGTTAAGTTACAATTTCGGTTTTTGCTAAAATAGTTGATAAATCAGGCAAATTCCCGTATTTACAAGAAGTCTTCGTGTCAAAGGTGATCCCGGTGGATTTCGAGTCGAAAACGAAATAAATATCGATCCTATTAATGGATTCTTGTAAAATATCACTTATAAAATCGCACCTTTTCGATTAAAGGGGTCGAAAGATTTCTTTGGTTTCAATAGATGTTGTATCGTCTTCATTTCAGATTTTGATTGCATCAAATGATATCGAAAATCGATTCCAGTATCCTCATAGTCTCGATAATTATCCTGGTTCTCGGTATTTGATATAGATCATCAGTTGGATCGGGTTCGGCATTGGTGTCTACGTGTTATCCACTTGCATTGTATGGTGTAGAAGCACCCTTATTTGTATTATGGGCATCGAGATGGTCACCAAGCATATACTAGTGATGTTTCTGCTGCCTGTGGCATTCTATAATATAATGTACAACAATCTCAAATCAACGATCTTCATTTCGTTTTTGTTTGTTTTTCTCTCAGGAATGGCATTTGTGTCGATATTTTACAATCATTTCCAATATGAAAACGTAGGGTATTGTTGAGATAGTTATCGGCACTCACATCCTATTGTTTTTTCAGCAACGATCGACGAGGATCTCGACCGGATAACCATACCCACTACCCAGACAACATCGATCAAATTCAGAACAGTGTAAATGTAGATTTTATGAGCAAAAATGTTGTGGATGCCGTAATCATGAGGACTTTGATGTCTATGGGTTGGGTGAATTACCAAAGAGTTGCTGTTACAAGGATGCTGAAACGTGTGATAAAGATCGTCCAGACACTTTCTATCCAAGAGGATGTTGCAAACAGTTAAAGAGAAACTATTACCCGGTTTACGTGCTCAATATTATCTTGCAGGTCTTAACGTTTCCCACGATGGTACGAAATTGGTTATATAGGTAATCCTCTCCTTCCTTATGATAAAAGGAGCCAACTCTCAAGACCAAATGCTCGTTTAGCTTAGAACTATATACTTTTCCACTTGATTTATTCTGCGAATTAAGGATCCCGAGCTTAGTTGACTTGAAAACACCAGGTATATGAATCGTTTCAGTACCATTTCCATCAAATCGAACGCGCTATTAGGCACAGATCCAAATCAATCCCACTGAATAGCGGATCGTTACCATGTACAATCAGATCTGGGTATACAATGATCTATTGTCGGTCCTCTCTTTATCAATAAAAATTATTTGATTATTGGTCACTTACCAGGGAATTTTTGACGTTACGAGAAGGTACAATAATTGACTCAATTTTTTGACATTTAAAGATAGTTCTGACGATTCTTTCTCTACACAGAACCCATAGAATTTTCCAATGCATGAACTTTATTTAATACCTTTTATATCGTTCTAAATCGATGCGAGATCCCTCAAAAAAACCTGCTAGAGGCAGGAATTGATTTTCAAAATATTAGATTCCATTTTCACATCACTTTAAATTTAATTTGGGTACGTTTTTAGGACTTTTCTCCAACCAACAGTTTCTTCCTAAAATCATTTTTGGCACATATGCTGAGAATAGGGATTCCAAAACTATGTATAGTTAATATTTGACGAATACATAATTTGCAGCCTATTTGACAAGTATATAGATAGATGGGATAAGAGGATTTAATTAATCTGAGATCCTAAATCCACAGAGCATCAATTTCAGTTTGTAACGTAAATGGTTCAATCTCTGATGACCGTGTCCCGAAATTGCACCATGTTTTTTAAAATGGAGTACCTGATCAAAACCCCTGATACATTTCACTTTTTAGAACCATATATGGTTTGAGTATTTACAATTGGCATCTTTCGTGGGTCATTCTTAACATAATATTTTCGATGGTTTCAGACAACAAAACTAATTTTCCATATCTTTAAAGCAACCAGACTTCCCACGTTTATTCGTCGGATAAACCGTGTAGATTTGAAATATTATCTAGCATTAAATCCAAAAAAGACTGAGAACATCCACCCTTATTTAATCAAAGAACTCGTCTATGTTAGGATTTTTTAATGGTCAAAGAGATGTATTAAACAACTTCTTGGATTGGCTGATACCTGATATGAGCTTAAACAACTTCCAGATATGGCTGGGTTCGATTCTTTCTCTGAGTTTCATGCCCACAAATAATGTTTAAGTCGAGGAAGCTGAAGAGCTGCTGCGTTTCAACATGATCAAATGCACTTGGTACGGTTTGCCTACTGAAGAATCTTATAGCGCGCATGCCCGTGAATGAGAATACTCGTGGTTTTTCTGAGTTCCTTGAACGATTTCAGGATTGCCGTAGGGTGTTTAATGATTCAGGAACTGAAATCAATTATCGAAGCCTATAATTTAAGAATTGAATTGGTTGAAAATACCTACACAATCGATGTAAAATTTAACAATTCACATAGAACATATATTTGATCATTGAAACCCAAAATATCTCCGACCTTAAGATTTTGGCTTCTAGATGCGTATTGGTGAAGTATCAAAAACCTGATCCTAGATATTATATCCATCTATACTCTCAAGGAGAAACGTATTCAGATCTCAAAAATGCCCTTAAATCAGCAGTAATTTTCTTGGTAATTCAGGATATTGATATAAATAAAAATTCTTCAATAAAAATACGTATTAATAACTTTAAATCCCACATGACACCTCACGAATTCGATCAAATTATTAATGTTGGTTTTGTTAATAATAGGAAATTTATATGACATTCTTCAAGAAATATACTGTGTCTTTGAAATCTCCAGACTGTGAAGTCATGGTTCTTTTTAATCCCTCTTTGCCGGACGAACTTAAACAGTTGCGTTTCGTGTGTGGTAGAATAGTAATTTTTCACATTATCAGGTCAGTTACGGAATGTCATTTTCTAAGCTGAAACATCGTTATTCGCTCAAAACACGTCCTTTTATTGGAAACAGTTCATTGGACCCTCTATTGTCATTCGTGGCTGTCAATATTGCTCAAGTTGCTAATTTTTACGATTTAGGTACGTCCTGCTTCATTTATAATCGATCCATTTGTTGGAAGTGGCAGTATTCCTGTCGCCGCAGCTCATTTTGGGGCCCTTTCATTTGGATCTGATTACAATATGGCCTTGATTTTAGGTGAGACTAAACCCGTGGTCCAAAACAAAAAAACTCGGGGTTTTTGCTTTTTTAACCAAGATAATGATGAGTGCATCGACAAGAATTTTGCGCATTACAATCTTGATGGATTTCTTGGGGCTGTTGCATGTGATATATTTCACCCATCTTTTAGGATAACCAGTATTTTTGATGCCGTGATAACCGATCGTAATTGGATGATAATCTAGCACCTTATGGCGTGAGAGAAAAGATTCGATCGTAATACTTTTCGTAATAGAAATGAAACCTCATCCCAATCGGATGTCATTGGACAAATGATTGAATTATCATCAAAAATTCTCAGGGATGGGGGGATTTTAGTTTTTTACTATCTACTCGATCATCATGCCTCATCGTATGGTGATTAATAATTTTAGGGTCGATGATTTAGACTTCGTCAAACACCCATCATTTGTTTTGAAACATTCTTGTACTCAAAAGATGAACTCCTCTCGATCGAGGATGCTGATTGCTATGCAAAAAGTTAATGGGCATCCACTTTGATTTTATTTATTAATAATAATTTTAGTCAATTTAGCTCCTTTTGGTAGTTTTGTACAAAGGATATGGGATACCACTTTATATTAAGATTATGCTTGTTTATTCGCAGGCCCATCACAATCACAGGTTTAAAGTTAGCACATTTAGAACGCTTTCTTGATCATAAGTTATTTTCATTTACTCATATGTATACAACCCCATATAATTTGCACAGACACATCTACACTTATCACTCCTTATAGATGAATTCTGATGAAAACACGTGATTCATATTTTTTATCTTTGAATCTCAAGTCAAACCAAGGGGATTTTCAGACTTAAGTAATCTCAATTTCCTTGAACCTTATTTTTAAAGGGTAGATTTCAAGCATGACCAGGTTCTTTTTCTTATCATGTTTAAGCTACCTATCCGGCATTTTTCACATTCGAAATTCTCCTACGTTCTTACAGATGAGATCTTTTATGCTCGTTGTCCTTTTTAAGTTATAATAGGATATCGCCAAGTAGTCTCACAATTTCTCCCTCCGTCTCTTTAGCGATCTGAAATTAGTTAGGATGGATCCCAATACCCTTAGGAGTCTCAAAGTTATTTTTGAGATCAGTTGTTTAATGTCATGATTTACCGATTTCAAGGGTTATCTATTATCAACTTGTGAACTCAACATGTAGTTCGTAGTCGGTAAATGACTCTTTGGTTTGTCTAATCTTGTGTGTGAATACCGTGCCCCGTTTGGCTTGGTATAATTCCATATTATCTGCTTTCTTGCTATTGGGATATATGCCGATAGAGTTAATCTTTAGAGAAGTAACAGAGCTGTTATTTGTCCATGATACAATAGTGACGTCTGAGCACTACATCAGAGCCAACACAGAGAAGATCCATTATGAAACGCGGATATCTGAAAAAATTTCAAATCATAATTGGATTGTATACATGATCTCCAATTTTATAATCAGGACCGTAAAATTGAAGCTTGACCGTTAAGGGTATAAAATTATCACTCATCTACCTTTCGAATTTTTACTATAAAGGCATCATCATTATTCGTGATTCATGAAAACCAATCTTTAACAAAAAAATTTGAGCATTATATTCAACCAATATCAAGTTCATATATAAATACCTGTTGTTTATAACTTGTTTGAAATATTTGTAAAATATACAATTATTTGTAGTTTATGATAATTGAGAAATTGTCTTTATGAATCCTGTATAAATATTTTAGTAAGCATGAATCAATGAATGGTGATTTTAAATGCTGATCCCAATTATCTCAAAAGAAATAACATGTTTTTCAATAAATACAATAATTCCTAGTGGAGTAGAATGAATCTTAAGTTAATATGAAGGTTTCAAACTTGACTTAAATCTAATTACTCTCTCTTTATAGTACCGAAATATATCTTGCTGTTATTTATGACTTGTATTTGTGTGATTTCTGATGCTTTTGATAAAGTTAAATGAATTTCAGGGTTGTTTAGAACTCTCTTGTCCAATAATAAGCCATAATTCGTTCTTGTTTTACAATCAAGCTGTCAAACTTAGTTACGTTTAAAAAACAAACCATTACAAAATGGTCCAGTAAGAGTCCAAAATAAGTGGATTTCTTACTTCTTGTGATCCTTTTTGATTTTAAAAATCGAAAAAACCTTATCAAACCATGGCAAATTTAGTTGAACTAATGGATGTCTCGGGGTTAACAGCCATAATATTTTTGTGTGGCAGTCTAATAACTGGGAAGCGACCAACCCAGCTATTTTTGTCTTAAGGTCACACAGTGCAGCTCCGCTTTTGGCACAACTCTTATCATAACCCTCCATCTAGACACCCATTAAATGTGCACGTGCGTACATCGGTGATAAATCGCCAAAAAATTGAAATATATATATGGGCTAAAATTGACTTTTTACATAAGATTTAAACAAAATTTCAGAATTCTCAGAAATTAAACACTCGATATAATAATCATTCAGCATATAGAAATGAACTCAATTAAAAAAATGATAAGGCGCGATTTTGAAAACATACTCTGTTTGATAATAAAACTCTATAGATGAAGGAAAGTGTTAGATATACGACCTAACACATGCTCCCTGTAAATTCTGACAACGCTGCGCGGAAAAATATTAGGCCACATTTTGGTGTGCGGCAATTTCTAAGGTAATTCCTGTACACATACCATTTTCCGTTCAAGATGTCCGACTTTCCGACGCGGACATTCAAAAGTTTTTTTCTTTGTATTTTTATCATAAAAAAGTAAATGAAATTTATAAAGATTCTAGCTTTGGAAGGGTCTTGAAAATATGCGGTTAGATTATCGAGTCTTATGGGAGCGCTAGTTTACTGAGATTGGCTTGAGCCTACAAGCAATAATCTCTCTACCATTTATCATTCACTTTCTTATAATATAAAAACACCGAGTGGTATTATTAAATGTCCGCTTCGGAAAGTCGGACATCTTGAACAGAAAATGGTGTAATCACAGATTTATTCGGCCTATGTGCCACTATTCAAAATGATAAAAAAGACAGCTTGAGGGTTTATAAATATTTTCTATTTCCACAATCCAATTAAAAATAATTAAAGAAATCATGTCAGAAAACGATTCACAAATCGGACCATAAATAACAACTAAAATAAACACATCTCGATGTCGAGGGTTAAATAGTTACTTTTTCCCGTTATTTCCAGAGTTTTATATCTATTTTTGTTTTTGGTTCAACAAATATTAAAGGCATCCAGACCAATAATGTTTCGTGATGACAAATAAAATTTGATGAGAATCAATTACAAGTTTGTTAAATGTGGCCTGCTTCCTGATTTTTTTGATATGATCATTAGTCTGATACGATGTTCGCAGTCAACACTCGATGCTTGAAATGTTCCACAAATGTTAAGTTGAATAAACTTTACTTTCACGTATTCACCCTTCAGACCTTAGTCTGACGTCATCGAAAGCTTTAATTGAATCTACTTTAAATTTTCCACAATTAAATATTTGAAATCATAGTATTTTTCACGGATCTCAGAAATAAGACGCTCAAAAAAGTTCAATTTAACTCCTTAAAATCTGATGAGTTGGTTCCACCTGTCTATTTTCGAAACTAGAATATTTTGCAACAGCGCAATGATTAAATATTGGCCAATTCATCATTTGAAAATATATTTTCAAGGTGATTACAATGAGAATGAATAAATCAAAGACTTCCACTTCTGTCTAAACCACGATCATTTGAATAAAGAAATTCCTTCAATATTTATCTCCACTGAACTATTTGTTCAAGATACTAAGATATTATTTTTCATATTCAGCCTTTTCAAATTTACAAGCTTCAATTTTTTAAATCTAACTCTGAAATTATTTACAGATTGATACCAGTTTTCCAAAAATATCATTAATCACTGTCAAAGTCATTCGAAACAATTTTTTTAAAATTTTCTCAAACAGTATGAACTTATTGGATAATTTCTCAGGTTTAGTTGTTCAGTAAAATATTTAATCAGTGTGTTTTAATTTCTTACCGAAGCAATAACTTATCGATTCATAAACAATCATCTCATCACATGCGAAGCCCAAAATGCAATGGCCAATTTCATGATTTCTTCACTTTTAACGGATGATCTGTGGAACATTGTATAACCTGTTCTAAATAATTTATCAATGTCGAACATTAACTGAATTTGTTTTCAAGCATCTCATAAAACGAATTCTTCTCATGAGCAACGCAATACCGTTCATAAAGACGATCTCTCTCTCTCGTCTCATAATTAGAGCCACAACTGAGACGGTATCATATAAAAACAATTTCATTATGCCACCCAATATTGTAAAATATTTCTGTTTATGGTCGATACTTGAAACAAAAAATGAGTATGTTCTGCACGGGAATATAAGTACTTTCATAAATTATGAATGTATTAAATGGCAACATCTCCATTCACTAAAATGTTCAGATTTTAAAACCAGGTTTATGAACCAAAAAAATTCAAACCATAGATTTTACTTCGCCAACTTTCTTAAACTTCTATGTATTTTCATGGTATTCGTGAATTTATTGAACAGAAAACATAGAAGAATCAAGTTTAATATCTAGAATAATATTATCGACCAGTGTATTTTTACCAAACCTGCAAATAATAACATTCTTTTCTCCCTTAGTAATCAGACACTACTACCTACAGTATTCTTGTCTAAATTCTCAAAATTCCACCACATTTCTATTTCTACAGCTTTAACTGATTCAATATTGTTTTATGACTTGGATGCCCCCTTTAGAGCTCAATTTTTCAATTTCCCCAATTTCTTGTCCCTGCTGACTCCTCATTTAGCTTTGGCGTTTGAACAAATTTTGCAACCAACAGCACCGTAATGGTTGCATTAGAAAATATCACAAAGTTTTATTTTTCCACGTGAGACGAATATGACCCATCAGTTTAAATCAGTACAGAAGGTCACAATTCTTTGAATCTTGAGGACGTTTTCTTTTTAAAAACGGATTCACTTCCTTCTATCCTTTTTGGCATTATTTTAGGGATAAATTCACAGTCAACCCTGTCTTATTTTCCCAATGTCTATTTTTCAACCCTCTACATTTTTCAGATAAAACATTTATCTTGTATTTTGACTCGGATTAACATTTGTAATTTCCATGTTTTACAGGTTTACCATGAATCAATTGCGCAATTGAAATTTATGCATCTTACTCTAAATTTTTCATGAGATAGCACAATAGTAATTTTAGAAAAAACATCAAATTGCTTTTATGATGAATTTGTAATTATAAAATAAGAAATATTAATATTTTATGGATAAAATCACTCTCGAGTGAGCGACAACTACAACAAGTCTCACATTCAAAATAAAAAAATTTCATGTTGAAAATCTCATCGTGAATGGGAAACAGTATACTTTTGAACCATATCATTTTATTGCAGTAGGAGTCTGTTTTTATAAATGGACAGCATGGTAGAGAGATTTAATAACCGAAAATATCTCCCAAAAAAGGGTAAAATTGATTTGAGAACGACAGTAAAAGCTGTGATCTTTAGACTCTAAATGTGTGTGATAATATAAATTCTCATTTTTAATGCAAAATATATTTTATTAATTACGAATTGATTCTTGATATATCCGTAACCAAGCAATCAATTTGAAGTAAACAATAAAGAAACTTGATCCTTGAATCATATTAGTGTCTCACCTCCGCTGGTCCTTTTAAACCATGCCATAGACGGTGATTTGGTTCTATATATTTCCTTCTTAAACATTAAACGATTCCTTGGCAAATTTTATATTTGATTGCTCCATATGCTATATCGATACTAGTTTATTATGTCAGGCAAATTATTACTAAAATAGGGAAACATATATTCAGAATTTGATCAGTAATTTTTTTTGAATTCAATGATACTTAAATTCATACATTAAACTAACAGGACTTAACGAAAAAAGTGCGCGGACTTTGCGTCTTTAAAAAAAATAGAAATGCAAAAGCCATTTCGTTTATTGAAATCATTTGATAAAGTTGTGACAATTTTTTAAATATTTAATGATTCATTGTTTAGTTTATTTTAACTCTGTTTAAAGTATACTAAGTACCACAGGCGTCTATCAAGTAATTGTAAGAAAGTATATATTAAAACTTCTAAACACAGAATAATTAAAAATGAATCCATATTCTGATCATAAATAAATTATAAAATAATGCAGTTTCATTCATTTTTGACGAATCTTTACACCGAAGACTTCTGAAAATTCAAGATGTTTAAGCTCTACATCCGCGGGTCCACATAGTATAATCGAACCTAGGCTTCAACTAGTTGTTTGTGAAAATCTTAGTGATTAAAGAGAATCAGGAAAAGCCACGGCAACCAAAGGTTAAGATGCTTTCGATCCCAGCACAGGTTGAAATCACTAGCTGAAGGTTTGAAACCCATGCGCTGGACCATTCGTTTTGCTTCTCGGCCTCACACCCGCGCAGCTTCGATGAAACATAAGGCGTAACCCCACACATTTTTTTTTAAATAAACGAAGGATTTTCGACTGAACAAGACATTGAAAGATCGTGTAATTTTGAAAATAATTGCACCAGACAGTGTAGAAAAAGTTTAAATGTGTGTACGTCTTACACAGATTCCAACAAGTACACCGTGAGACGGGATAAATAAAAGTTAGATTACTTTAAATTTCAAAATTGATAATTCAAGTATGGGATAGTAGATTCGATTCCATACGACTCGACGCTTGCACACGTCGTACCAATGGATTAGCGATTGTTTCCGATATTTTTCGNTTACCGAAATCGGGAGGGGTAAGTTTTTTTTATATTTTTTCATTGCGTTCTATCTTTTTTTGAACCTATGTTTGAATAAATTTACTATATTCTTCGGATAGTATCAACTTGCATCGATGGCGGAATATAAATTCGAGCTACCAATGTTCATAAAATTATTCTTATTTCTTCGAGTAAGAAGTCAATATTCTGGCCAACCAGACCCAGGCCCCCCTCTATAAATTGTTACCTATTTTAATTGTTAAAATCATGTTAATATTATGGTTATCGTTACCTGGCGTGTTTAAAAAATCATGTATTCTATCCGTTTTAAATAACTTTAGACCGTTTCTAAGATTTTTTTCTTGAAAATGTTTACATTCGAAAAGACAGACCAATATCTTATCAAATCAACTGATCATTATTCAGATTTTCTATCAACCGATTAGACTCATTTGTGTAGTATAGAGATATAAATTTCGTTTTAATGCTTTCATGTATGGGTTTCAATTGTCCAGAATCTTGCTCTACTAGATGACCAGTTAATATGTCTGTTGATGTTCATATTTTGAAATAGAATAATTCCTTACCATTAATCCTCAACGTTACTATCTAGTGAGTTGGAATGTCTAAGACCTAATTTACATTACTTTAAATCAACAAATTTCAGCTTTTTACTTATACTCTGCTTTGTTTTGATTTTTACATATAAATAAAACGATATTCATCTGAGGTTTTTGTTTCTATCTTGCAAATATATGGTATTTAAAAATTAAATATTTTGATTATATTGATAAGGAGTAACAAATTATTAACTCTAGTTCTTTAATGAAAAGATGAAATCTCTATGAACAGCATAAGCACATAAAACCTCATACATCATCCATCAACAAACACATGATTGCTCAAATAACCAGAATTTGTCAGATACTAGCACTCGTTTAAGTTGACGTAAATATCACACTCGTGGCTTTTCCGGAGGACTGGTACACAGAACTAATGACAGGCATTAAAAGAATGCATGGCTCACATACCGCTGTGGTGAATTGTAGAATTCTCATAGTAATGCACCCCGCCAGTTTTCAGAGCTTCAGCTGATGCAAGAAGACCATAATATCAAATTATTGGTTCCATAAATATGTCCAAATATTAAAAATACAATCATTCTTCAAGACTTATAGGATCACAATTTTTACATACCTCGGTGGCTTGTTATATTGATAATCATTTCGAGATAGCAGTGATGTTTTGTAATTTTTTACATATTCCGAAAAGGACTAATGGCATGTTTTTTTATCTGTTATATCCTAGACTTAATAACATTGTTTCTAAACATAAAAAACAAATATTACACTAGCTTCCTTACATTATAGACAAAGGAAAACATGAAAAGTATGGATAATTTCGTCCGTGTTGTGTTGTTTTTTCGTGTTTGATTCAAGTTAACAAGTCTAGTATGGATTGAAATGAGAATTCGAAAGTAGCAGATTTTGGCTGAATAATTATTAACAGGACGCATAATTATTCCTTCAATTACGTTTCGTTGCCCTTTCAAACTTAGTTGAGTGCATGATCTATTTCAAAGATTAACAAAATTTTTATTTTGATACCGGGCTAATGATTGATGATTTATCCTATTTAACACCAACAAATAAATTATTTATATGAACTAATTAAAAAACACTATAACCTTGGTTCATATCTTAACTTCTCTGTTGTTCAAACGAAAATAATGTAATAGGCAGTCAACGTTGACAGAAAACAACGGAAAAAGAATAGAATCGACGGAATTACGCAATATTTTTATGGAATCGAAAAAGATTTTCATCCTCATTCGGCCACCTTCAGTTTTTCTGAAGTGAATTTTTATAAAATTGGACGTAATTCAGTGAATTGATGATAGGACCTTCAGTTTCCGTGTTTTGCTTGCCAGTTGGGTCAGATATGGAAAAACTGAATTTGGAAGTGATGAAAATTGGGGTTGATGAAGACATGATTTACCATTTGTGTGCCATCAGCTGTGGTGAGAAAGATGATGAAATATTATCTTCGAACATTTATGGACTCATTGTGATGTATTGCCTTCAGCCAATTTAGAACTAATATCGATATAGAAAATTGTAAAATCACTGTCATGAGTCCTGCTCCACCTCCTTTCCCGTCTAAGAATTTCGTGATTGGCAGCATCAAATATCTGGACATCCAGTAGATTTTCAACAGTATTTTTTTACTTTTTTTGATTTTGATATAGTTAGTTTTTTTCGAATTCTGTGTACAAAATATTGAGTGTAAGCGCTCAACGCAGCATTTCAGTGTCAATGATCATGTCAACACCTCAATTAGACAAAAATGCGAATAATTAAACGAAGTGGATTTCCAAAATCCCTTGCCTTCCATAATTATTCAATGGTTAGCTGGTTTCAGTATATGAGGTATATTTGTTCTGTGAAGTCAGGTAAGGAGCGACAAAGTATTTTAGGCGATATCCAACCGAGTTTCTGATTTACCAAATGCATTTAAAGGAAGTCGATTGAGTGTTGATCTTCCCTTTCGTCTATTTCAGTTTTGTTATTGATGATTTTCAACTTTCAAGTCGCACTGTCTCAGTCTATTTCGATGTTTTTTCCGATCAAAATCTATCGAAAACTTGTGATTTTTACATCTCGAGCATGCTTGGTGTGTTGGTCGTGGCTCTATCCAAGACGGAACGGATAATTCCAATGAATTCATTTCGATATCATTGGTTTTTGTGCAACTAAATCTGACACTTACATCAAGGAATATTACCATTTAAGAGGAAATATTTAAATCTGAAGAAGCCTGAGAACAATATGAAATTGTCAAAAAACAATCATTTTCAAAGGCTCGACATATGGGTGTTCGAAGGTTTGGTAATCCTAGTTGTTGGTAGACAGAATTGGTGATGATGTCGCATGACGTCGGGGAGCCAAACCTTTAGGGCCTCTCTATTATAATTGGTCCGTTTGTTTTGATAGAGTACGTGTCACCGTACGTTTCGTTCGTTTCAATGCCAAAAGCGACTGCAAAACTGTTTGTTGTTGTGACAACAGGTATAGACCATCTTGTTAGTCCAGCCACAAATCGTCTAAGGATGAATACGATGTCTTGATTCAGATGTTATTGTGACATCGGCTGGTTTGAGTAATTTAGATTGACCGGACCTTCTTGGATGAAATAATAATAAAAAACTAAACTAAGATTTTGTAAAGTGTAATGGTTGAGTGTTCCATCTAACGATTGATCCATCAATTGAACAGGTATAAACATAACGCGATGGTTCTTTAGTTTCGGACCAACAACTTGCCTCAATCGATGCAGATTTGGCCTTTGCTTTATAAGTTGCATACATTATTGGATGAGTAAATGGAATTCGATAGTTTATTTCCGAAATTCCAAATCCTAACATGACCGTTTCGCATAGGTATACATACGTTTCCATCATAATTAGCACTTATTCTAAATTTAATCATAAAAATCGACCTTGTGATTACCGATGATGTTTTCAGTGAATATATGGGTTCTCGCAAATTTCTCAGTTCCCAAACCTTGGCGTATTTATCACTCCCTCCACTTATTATGTAATTCGAATTAAAGACTGCGGAATTTACTTCTCTGGTATTAAAAACGTTAAACCCGGTGTGGCCGTTGTAGATGCTAACAGCTGGTGTTTTGGCCGTACGCATATCCCATAACCGTATCGATGAATCGCATGACGCACTAACGAATAATTTTTGGGATGAGTGACAAGAAACGTAATTGATCTCCTCCTCTAGATCTTTGATTTTACAGATTTCTCGAGCTTTTTCAACATCCCAGATGATCAAAAATCGATCCCAACCTGCTGATACGATACTTTTGCCATCAAACATCCAATCAACTGTCGATATTGGGCCTTCAAATCACCACAACTCTACCTTCGTGGGATGTTAACTCAAAAATAGGCTTATTTATGAATGTTTCTAAATAAAAAGATGGCAAACGTCGATCGGGGCCGACTGATATTTCCCCTTGATCGATCCATGTGTCGATAGATGACTCCCTTGGTGTTCGCTCATTAAACGATCGGCTCACCTGTTCGTTCGATGGTTCCAACGCCAACTCGAGCGCGTATTTAAAACTCCATACATGAATAATATTATCGCCGCCACCTGAACACGCGTAAAATTCATCGGCTGGAGAAATTTTGACCGCGTTAACTTGTTGGGCAAACAAATACCTGCACATCCATGGCCGCGATAGACAATGAGACACTTTTCGAGATCCAGTTGCCAGATTTTGCATGTGTAATCGGTTTAACAAAAAAAATACCATAGGAGCTGGAGATAATTACTTGGTTCCTTAATGTAAGGTCTGTCACACAGTCGCTGTGTACGCTCTTAGATTTGCTCTCCAGAAAGGCTCGGTTAACCTTAAATGTCACAGAAAAGAATAAAAACAAACTTTATTTATATTCATCTTGAGTTTACTGCTTGCGCCATCAAGGAATGCGCCTGTTTAATATTGAAAGACTACCCATTTTTTTGGTAAATTTATAGGCTTGGACTTGCTCTATTTCCGGCTTTTGTCCACCTTCAGCCATGCTCACTTTGGATTCGAGTTCATCAATGCGGGATTTCACTTGTAAAATGAAGGTTTACGTCGTTTATTTTCCTCAATAACATCAGTCAAGTTGGCCTTAAGTTGATGGAAAAGGTGGTTGATTTCATTATATTTTTTTAATGAGTCAGGAATTGCCTCTGTTTTTCGTGGATTCTCCATCCAAAATTGAAACAATAACAATAAATGGATATTCTAAAACGCCGACCGCATTTTTAAATTCCCAATATTTACGTCGTCTTGGTTTCAAATCGGATACTTAACATGCGATTCGTCTGCTATTCCGACAAGTATGTACTCCAATAAAAAAATCCGTCTCGTTTCAGTCTCAATTATTGTGAAAACATAGGGGTTGTTATTTGCACAAAAGACTTCATTTTGTTTAATGTGGTTAATAGTGATGATTTTAAGTCCCTTCATTCTTTTGAATTCATATTTTTGTTTGAAGCTACTCGATTTAGGTTGAGGATCAAGGGTGTGGATATCAAAAGCCACAGGAGAGTATTGCTAAACCGTGCAATTATGAGATCTTATGAATTTTAATGCCAATCTATTCAGTGTTTGCATGCCTGAACGTTCTAAGAATCAATATAAAAGCCAAATATAGTCTCCAGTGTACAGAAAAATAATCTGGGATATTTAAACGTTAATTGATAAAATGACTTACCTTATTGCTGCTATCGTTCCATCATTTCATTTGACCTTTTTTGAAGGAAGAATCGTTATGCCATTCATAAAATCTGAACGGTGCACGAAAAAAAAGAAAACTCGTAGCGGCTGTCTACGTGTTATTTTCCATGTTACTGAAGCAGCGCTCGTTTTAACGGGGTAGATTGTGTGAATACATCGAATAAATATATTCCAAAATCATGCATAACTTACCCAGCACTATTATAAAATTCAAAACTGTTATAGAAGAGATAAATTAATAGGACCCATCTGAATCTATTCATCTACACCACAAGTGATCTCATGGAACAGCCAAGCATCCTACCCTCGACTGCTCTTTACTCATAACTTCATTATACTTCTGTGAATGTATTATAGATCGTACAAGAAGTATAAGTGATAAATTTTTCTAACAACTATGATTCTCAGAACATTGAGTTGATATCTATAACAAAATTTCATTCATTTCGATCCTTTGAATATTTGTAAATTGTTACAATCGTGGAATCTAAACAGATTAACACACTTTTACTCAATTTTTCAACACAAGTCTGAATTTAAATTCCATAAAAAACCCAAACATTTTGGTGATGCATAAGTTCATCTATTTAACGCGCCTATCTTAGTTAGTTTTACTAAGAAAAAAGATCCCCCACCCTATTTACAAAACTGAAGTCAGGATATTGATACACTCAGATGATCAACGTTTTGGTGCTCAAAAGCTGTTGAATCAGGAGAATATCAACTGAAGATGTTTTAATTTCCGTTCGAAATTTCTGCTGTTATTGAGGTACCCACAAGAGATAAATCAAGATAAGATACTACATTACATCATTATTGCCTGGTATATACCTCAGATTTTCATCTAAACACGTATTCGGCCACGATTTATAGACGGTTTCATGATGAGAAAAGCTGGAAGAGAATTTATCAGAATTACTAGATGATTGATAACTGTTGTTTTTCAAATTCAAACATTGAAGCTAGATTGTTATCAAGGTGACAGATATTACGCATTCAACGATCACAAAAGTCTAACCTATAGACAGGCTAACGGCCTCAAAATTCCCTTTTTAGAACTAATCACTGCAACAGTAATTCAAATACAAATGTCCTACCACAACTGTATATCCTAGAATAACTAATAAATAAACGACGATGGTTATTCGTTGAGGTAATTATTTTCAGCAAACAACGGTTATGGGCTCTTTTTATCTTTTTTATTGTTAAATTTGGTTTGAGTCTATATTTTCTGTCCATTCAGAACGTATAGTCACATTTTTTTTGACTGTTAAACTTTACATTTAACACTCCATTTTTTGCCATAAACGGCTAATAGAACTAAAAATACATACATAGCGTGTTTTACTTTCTATCTGACACAACAGAGAGGCAGAAAACGCACTACAACTTTGAGTTGGAGTGGGCTCTTGGGTAGAACAATTAAATTGTTTGATTTACAGGATATCACTTGATCGCAGAATTGAAATTTGAATTACCTGGCCGATAATCGACCATTGGCGTAGGAAATGAATTACGCTAAAGAGAGACATTTAACGGCATAAACTCATGTATCTGAAGATCGATCCCAAGACTGACAAATTTTCAGATGTCACAAAAAATATGCAGTATGCTCTTCTAAATTAGTCATAATTCATTTTTTCAAAACAGTTATCTTCATCCATTTTTGGTGTAAAAATATCCTCCAAATTTAATTATTAAATAATTTTAATATTTCTACTCAGATACTTTCACGACTGTCAAGATTTTGCAGGGATATTTGTGCCCTCATTTTCGATCAAAACAGACAACAAATGATAGGAGATCCCAATAAAATAGTAGAAATCGATGAAAGCCTCCTCGTTCTAAAAGAGATACAACAGAGGAAGATTAGTAAAAGAACAATTTATGTTTGGGGCATCGAATGTCAAATGATGAGGAATGGTTTTTATTGAATTCATGGAAGAACGATCTACGGAGATTCTGCTTCCAATAATCGTTAATAGAATCGCGCCTGAAATAAAATAATTTCCGAAGGTTGGAACGCCTACTGTAGCTTTCCCTAATTCAAATATGATAATGAAGTAATAATACATAAGTGAAATTTATTCGTCCAGGAAACCCATCCCCCCCCCCCCCCCTAAAAAAAAAAAAAAA
>JWZT01005348.1:0-13472 GCA_000827895.1 Thelohanellus kitauei
TGCCATTTGTAATGGGATCTCTGGGATCGATGCACGAAATATCCAAAGAAATAAAGACGGCTTTAGGAGGAATTAGCCCCAACCAATATCGCAAGCTGCTATCAACATCCGTACGGAAGGCGAAAATGGGGTCAGAGGCAACGTACAAGGCCTACATGGCATAGAGACATCCCCAAAAAGGTAAGTGTTAATCAGTAGCAAAAATAAAATTAGGAAAGAGCTAACATAGAGAATTTATTGAAAGACAGAGTGAAGCAGAGCCTTCGCCTTCGATGAACATGCTACAGGGAAAGACTTCAGGATGCAAGAAGAGTGGTTAATGTCTGTCTATGGAACGGCACAAGGAAATAAAAGAACTCATCGCTTCACACCGCGTTGGCGAGGGCTATGCCTTTAAAAAATAATTTAGTTTTTGTAGTTTATTTTTGATCCTGCTAATCTGAGTTAGATGGACAACTTTTCAAGAAAACAAAAGACTAAGAATGAAGACCTAAACGAACATAGAGACCCTTCTGACCACCACCAACTAGATTCCGAAAGAACCAAAGATGTACGACGCCTGGAAAAAACATTTTCGAAAAAAATCCAAGCTGATGAAAATGAGAGAAAGCCTGGACAGCGTCTACAGTGAGAACGCCAACAACCAAGAATTCAAGGACCATATTGACAAAATCGAGCTACTCTTAACTAACAATTAGATGGAAATCAATGAACGTTTTAAATGCCTTTCTGCCTCAAGCATCGTCCATCCGCCTACAGAATTTTACCTGCCTAAGGAAGCCAGACGTGCAAAGTATCGAATGACACCTAAAGCTGAACATTGCCATAATCACAGGGCCTAGAAAATACGAAATACTCAAGACTCAGCATAAAAACGAAAAAATCCGAGTGTAGAACTGAGGCAATTAAAACTCCTAAATACCTTAATTACCTTAATGAGTTGTGCGTCACAGTACCATTCAAGAAACGTAAATCGCAAATACTAATCCCCAAATTATGCACAACCGAGATTCCTAAATTCTCCAAAGACAGTGAACTCAAACCGAAAAAGAGGAAAGCCAACACATGCCCTGAAACACTAGCTCAAGTTTATGAATTAGGAAGATTTGATGACGAGCTTGATATGGCAATACATGCTTCCCAAAACGACATTAAGCTCTCTCAAACGACGGAGGACTCTAAAACAGAAACTTGATATATTCTCAAAAATGCCAAATGCATTCCGACCCACTGGAACCTTAACAGCTTCCCGTAGAAATTCTATTCTAGTTAATGGGCCTATGTCGAAAGAATCTCAAAAATCCGACAAAGCACAAACATCACCAGAGTCCATTACATCAGAGGATACCAAAAGGATTAAAGGCTATGAAGTCACCGACGGGCCAGACAAATTGCCTCTAACTCAAGAACCATGCGCAACCAGAAAGTTAGTCCACAGTCTCGACGTCACAGATTTAAAGAATAAAAAGGCATCATTGAGGTCAGTAAGCTCATTATCCGCTAACGACGACACAGCATCAGCAAGTTCATTAGCCAGTAAAGCCGACACGTCATCCAGTTCAATAGCGTCACCAGTAATTAACAAGATTAACTGCGATGAAGTCACGGACGGGCCAGGCTTTTCGATACACCACAGTTGCGCAACTAGTTTTTCTAAACCAGATAATATGCAATCATCGACGTCATGCTAGAGAGACATCTCTGCGTCACTGGCCACGCATCAAGCACGTCACAGGACACGAAACACAATGCATCAAACAATACATACACTAGGGGAATCTTGTACTCCCCAACGGCTAAGAATAGACGATTAGGTTCTCCCTCAACGCAAACTATATATGAATACGCTATATCAATAAACGACCTAATCGTTGAATCTATGAACGGATCCTATACCAAGTGTGAATATAGCTATTCCGACATCCCTAACAAAATTCACACGTCGATCATGATAGCAAAACGTAGATTAAACTCCATACAAGCTAATAATACTCCACCAACATCACCTCCTAAAAAAGCCATAATACCACAATTTGTGGTGTTAGCTAAATCACCTGTTATTGTATAAGATATTCCTGTTTACCCACAGAAAATTTTAACCTCAAAACAGACTACAACTCTCATAAAACAACTAACCAAACTCGAAAATATATTCAGAGCGAAATTCGAAATCCCAGATCTTTCTCTGGAGACTATATGTACCAAACCGATGATCAGAGCACCGCCGTCGACTCATTCGAGCCCTTGTACAGTATCGGACATCCATGAAGACTCGAAGTCGAACACCTCCAAATCTAGCTGTGTAACGATTACAGACATTCCTGTCAATCCCTTACCCCCTCAAACATTAAACACAACAAGACTAGAAGCTGTATTGTTTCGGACCTCCCAACAGACCCTTACCATGACCTCAAGCCTGAGCAAGGATCCACTATTAGGCCCTTCGATCATGTCTCAACAATACAAAAATGCACAGCAAACAGAGGCCACTGCGTAGTAATAGACATACCTCCCTCAAGTCCATCTTACACATCTAAAGCCCACATCTCGAAACCGATCAGCAAAATTTCAAGTCCACACACGACTCTCCACAAAGAAACGCCGATCGAATACGCCACATACTCCACGCATATACTCTTCATGAGCCCCGAAACTCTCTCCTCAGGAAGAAAGATACGCACACTGCATCATAAGCACCACACCGGTGAATCGTAAAATTACAATCAAGCAATACGAAGCAACTATACAACTTCCGCGCAATGACACCTGCTTCATGGTTGAGAAATGTAGGACCTGTCTTGCTAACCTCCGCTGCTTGAAAGATCATATACGCAAACCACATGGGGCAACGTCTTTTGGTCTTCTATGCAGCGGTTGTAAAACTTTGAACCCCCGTAACCAGGATGATTTGTCTAAACATTTAGAAATCTGTAGAGGACATACCCACACCAAGAGTACGACTTCCTAGCCCGTGAGTGAACATTCTATGCCCGAACACAACCCTTCGCCTCCAATGATACAGGAATCGCTCTTTGACACGCATAAGAATGAAGCAAACATGGCCCCCAGAACGAAACAGCCGTCTTCAGACATCCTTACCAAAACCGGACCACTCACCTGCAATGTCACAATAACAGATCTACTGATCAACACTGCAAATCACTCTTGCTCGCTCAAAAGTACCAATCCAAAACAGAAAAGAGAGAAACCCCATTCTGAACATATCATATTCAATAATTAGAAAGGCAACCAAATCTATAATTAACCTAACAGAAGTCGAATCTAATGAAATAAAGTTGCTCGAGGACTTGCGTTCTATCACCTAATTGGACAGTATGGATTCGATCAATACAAGACTCGAATCATTCCTTGCCGAAGGCTTTCGAATTTCCCGAAACTCACATAAATTACAGAGGCTCTGCACCATTGGCCTACACCGACCTCTAAGTAGCCATAAAAGCAAGGCGTAACCTCTCTTCCTCACCGAATCGCTTTCAAAAGGATCTTAGAAACACTGCCGCCCGACAAGTTTTATAACCATTTTAGAGCAAACCCATAAAGTGCCTTTGATATTGTCACCAACAAGCGGTTAACATCAACTGCACAGTCGACCCAGCTTCTATTGCAGATCACAACAAAAACATCTGGTGTGTCACGTCAAACAAACTCTCACGCCCATCCCCACGTTCTCTGACTTTGATCTCCTTAGGCCTGTGTCAAAAGAAGAAGTATCGTCTAAACTGAAGACACTTAAAAGAGCTTGTGCAGCAGGCACTGACTGCATTAATTAAATCCTTGCCTGTGGCTTTTCGATGACAACAACGCAGAGATCCTCAGCGATTTCCTCACTACCATCTTTAGGCTTATACAAATACCTGACTGCTCAAAGATTGCTAGGACCATTCTTTTACCCAAATCGGCCACTGCTAACCCAAACAACATAGACGACTTCAGGCCAATATCAATTACGAATACCTTGTATCATATAATCACGGGTATCCTTGCCTCACATATCCAAAGCATAGGAGAGAAAATTTTCAATAAAGCACAGCGAAGGTTTTGCTGATTTGACGGCTGCCTTCTCAACACTACAGATCTCTTTGGCGTTCAGCGCACCGCAAAATGTGGCAAATCTGTATCTCTTGCATACGTTCACCTCACGAAGGCCTTTGATTTGGTCAACCACAATGAACTACTCACTCATACTGGTTTAACCCTTGGCCGTGATGTGCAACAATTCGTCGACAGTCTTTACACGAACGCTGTAACCTACGTTGACAATGACTCCACTACACAACAACTCCATTACCCTGTCTAATGGAGTTCGCCAAGGATGTCATCTCTCTCCTTTACTGTTCAACCTGAATTTCTATCCCTTTTTAGATGAACTAGAAAACTAGACTCGAACATTGGTCTCCAATTTGCATCTCGCTTCGGAAATGTTAAAAATCTCTACCCTCGCTTAGGCTGATGACATTCTCCTTATCTCGAACTCAGAAGCTGAATTACAGAAAGGAATCAATCTAATCGATAATTGGTGCTTAAAATATGGAATGGAAATTAACCCCACTAAATGTGCAACGCTTGGATTTCGAGACAAAATATGCATCCCCATCTCTGTCTCGAGCGCAAGACGTAAATTGCCCTGTCTCTCGAGGAAGAATTTCTATTAATATCTTGGTCTCCTTTTCTCGATTGATGCCTGTGTAGCTGACTCTAAATTTAAAGACTTGCTTTAACAATGAGAATCCGACATTTTCAAGATATCAACCTCTCAGCTAGCACCCAACAACAAACTTAACACGAATAAAATGTTCGTCCTTTCGAAGATTAACTACACCATTCGGCTTAGTTGTGCCAATATAACGGACATCTCCTCATTTTCGAAAGCTTTTAAGTGTAACATCCGCTTTAATTATGTATCTTCAGTATTGATCCTCTTATCACTTCATCCATGCTCCCTGCTTCAAAGGTGGACTTGGCATCTCATATGTAGTTAAAGATAACATCCTTGGTGACACATGAGAAGAATCCTGCTGCAACTCAACTCGTCTTGCTTCACAGCACCACTCACTCGCGAAAGACTCTTCACTTCTAGAGCCAACTCAGGACTACCTGCAGATTCTTCTATTGCCGACCTTTAAACATCCCAATTCTTCCAACTCGACAGAATTCTTTGAATCTACTATCCTGTCAGCCAAAAATTGGGGTGCTGAATTCATCGCTATAGATAACGATATACCTACCATGACGCTTCCTGATATTGTTCTGAGTGCGAATAATGTGATATCATCACGTTACACAAATCAATGGAGCCAAATGTTCCACTGTATAGAGCTATTGGCACAACCTTTCCAAGGCAAGAATTTCCACTCAACATCGAAAACCCCCTATCTATCCACTTAATTTCCACATGAGGGTTGCCACCAATCACATATTCATGATTCCAAAAACCCAGACTCGACGTTCTTCCCGCGGGCAGTTCCCTCGTAAAAAGTATAATGAGATCTCCTTGACTCGAACAACTGTCGGAAATGTGCAAAGCCGGAGTCAAGGTCACATCTTAAACAAATGTGTTATTTTGAAAGCAGACCAAACGAAACAACACGACTCCGTCCTAAGGAGAATAGCCAACAAGATTGTTCGAACCGACAGAAACAGTCGTCCGAATCAACAAAGACTATCCATTCGACAAGAGTTTTCGCCCAGATCTTCTAATAATGAATATCGATATATCGACAGATTACATAGTAGATGTGCCAGTCGCCTTTGTTAATAAATGCTGACTTGACTTTAAATATGATCTGAAGATAAGAAACTATTCTCAACTAACACAGACCCACATGGAAAATACTGGCAGAAATCTTACAGTCCTATCGTCCTACCTTTCATTATTGGTTACCTCTTCTATACATGACAAATCCTTGGAAGTATTCACGGCGCTTGGTCTTGACGACAAATGGAAGCAAAAGAAGCTACCTTAAGCCTCGGTCAGGAATTCCATCATGGTCTCAGAGGCAGTATACATATACAAAAGGCTACTTCTCTTGAAGTAGAAGGGGACAGGATCAACAAAGAACACTCTGCGTTGCCCCTCGCCTTTGTGAAATGAACTTAGATAAAGGCAGTTGATTTCATTCAAACACCAAGACACTCTTCTGGCACGAATAAACTGACTTTCTCTGTGCGTCATTCAGCGTAGGTGAGGGCTATGCCTATCAAAAATAATTAAGTTTTTTGTAATTATGTTTTGATCCTGCCAGTCAATTAAATTGTTCTATGAGAAAAAGCCATGTGAAAAGTTTAATCTGCTGATCCTGCTTATCTGGGTTAGTGGTGGATTTTGACTCAAGTAAAAAGTGAACCATAAAGGGCAACAATCACACGAAGGCGCTGTCTATCACGAAAAACTAGAATCGGAGAGAATGAAGTCGATAGGATGACGTAATAAACAATTGTGTATCAAGGTCAAGTTAGATAATTATTAGGCATAACTACTCCTTTTTCTATTACCCCAATATCTCAGATATCTTAAATTGCATTGATGAAATCGACCTTGGTCTGGTTGTAGTTTATTAATAAATCAATAATCAGTTATATGATCGTCAATATACTAATGCTGTTCGTATACCTCCTCGAGACTCACATGAAAAGTATTAACATCAATTTAACAGTGTAATGACTTAAATATCGCACGCGTGGGATGCCTAGATATCTCGTAAAAAGAAAAAAAACATACTTCATTCATTCATAACAGTCAAATAAGACCGATGCATAATGGAAGGCAATTCAATCAGTGAATTACATTTACCACATCCTCAATGATCGTTCTGAGATTACGTTTAAAAAGCAAAAACATACGGCACAAACCATAACCTGAAAGTCATATCAGAACTCAATTCACCTGATATATCAAAAGATACAGCTAAAAAGGAATGTACAAAAATGTAGGATTCACTGAATTGTCGTTGAAAGATCTATAAAATATTTTAATGATAAACTTTAACAATATATCTACGCAGTGAAAGATGACATTTCGCGAATACGAAAAAATCCATCCGGATATGCCCACAACATTGTATATATTCTAGAAACTTTCCTAGATGACTCATTTTCTATGACATAAAACTTCAAACCAAAAATATAAACTGCTACAATTAATATGTTAAGCGGCTATTGCGCTAAATGTTAATTGCGCTATGGCATGTCCGCAAATTTTGTTAATTCTAAGATATATTTAAAAAGTTCCCAGTCTTTTACATATATAATAGTTGAGTTTTCCATTTCGCAGTGTAAATCCGCTTAATGTAAGTCTTACGCGAACAACATTTTTCAAATCTCAATTCTTCCTCTTAGTTCTCTCTTTCATATGCTCATCTTTGGTACTAGAAATTTTGGGTAAAAGCATTAACATCCTTGAGCTGCGTTTTGAGTGACTAATTCGAGTTAGAAATATGAATGTTTCCATTTCAGTGAAGTTTTATTGATTTGATTTTTGGTTGCTAAGATTTAATTAAGGGGCACTTCTGTAAATTGATTTTTAGTATCACATACCAAAAAGCCTGTCGGTATAACTAGATATTTCCTATTTGAATTTAAAGAGCATGATAGTCTTTTCACTTTATTAACAGTTACCAACATAAGAGGTAAAGTGTATTCCCACACCCCGACTAAATGAAAATTCTTAAATGATGAAAATTATAGCTAATAGATAAAACAGATCAAAACACTTAGGCGATTTTAGTTGCAACTATTCTTACTATATCAACACCAAAGGTTTTATCTCATCAATAAAAAAAAGTAATTTTTGCTTCTTCTGAGTGCTTTACAAATGTCTGAATCGTTAACAATTCTTGCCGACTCTTTTTTTAACGAAAATTTACGCTGACACTCCAACTAATTGATAAATTTTTTTAAACATTCAAATCGTGTTTCAAATGAAGAGCATATCTCTGAAACTAAATAGGTCCTTTAATTCGATTAAATCATATAAATTATAAAAATTTCATTCAATCGGATAATTCAGCTTGATACGAAAAAATACTATTTTTTACGATATGTAGGTTTATATATGTATTTTTAATGATATAAATAAATGTATATCTAACAAAATAAATGATTCGTCCAATTATTTTAATGAATATTTGCTTAAAATCTTACTGTTTACACACGTTAAAACAGTAGTGCCAAATTTAAATACTGGCAGGGTACAACTGATTCACATTAGATGTTACTCAGCATATAGTCTAACTTTAAAATGTTAGAAAGATCCAACAATACCGAATTTATCAAATACATAGATTGTTATGATTTTTGTGTTGTAACATTTATGGTTATTGGACAGTACAAATTCTAAAAGCAATTTAAAATAATTGGCCTACATTTTTTATCTCTAAATATAATTTAGGTTATTCGAAGATTCCACTTGTTCAAACTATCAGTCATTTTTTATTTAATTACATTTTATTGATAAAGAAGAATTATAGACTATTTATAACTTGAGTTTTTTGTATACACAAAAGAACAAAATTTGAGGAATGGTATTAATTAATTCTCAATATTATCTCGGCCTGGTGAGATTTTATAAAATAGTCAGAAGCCTTATTACCATCTACATTATATTACCAGAATGAATATAGTATGTTCATTATACTCCAAGCAACAATATATCCTTCTGAATATAAGTGGTTTTTAAAATCTTCCCAAATATATACTTTAGCATTTTGTATGTGTTGGTAACTTTATCCATCATTTGAAGAATATTAAACTGCGTATTTCTTTATATTTGAGAAAAACGGTAAACCACGATATTAAAATATGTCAACTTAAATTCTTTAATAGTCAGAATTTACAAATATTTACCACGGAGAAAGATAGACCTTGCATCCTACATGAAAACTATTGATTCATGAAAATCTTACATTACAAAATCTGATAATATTTCATTAGGATGTAGTTACAAAACCTGCCCTTACACTTTGAATACCAACCTATCAGCCACGGATATTCTGGAGTGTCAATCTCCGCACTCAGATGCATTGAACCCTGAGTTGGTTGCCTAAAAGAATGTTAGACCATTCCTTAGAGGGAGAAATCAATGACGACAAACAATACCCTCTCGCTTCTGATTTCATCCCTTCAGCAGACAAATATTATCGGGTAAAATTTATTTAACACAAGAACGCTCGATTATCAGAAAGGCCCAAAAACAGAAGAGTGACTCATCCTTATACCCCAACAAAATCGGCGGCTAATGTTGAAATTCACGCCTTATTTTTATCAATACACAACGAACCGTTTATTTCATACGACACCGTTAATACTGAGCGTAGCCGAGTAATATTTTTGCATCTATCGCCAACATTAACCTACTCGCACAATCGCAAGGTTTGTATTTCTACTGAACTTTTTAAAGTTGTTGCAAGCATATTTTTCGAGTTTATTACAATTCAAGGAGCCTAGAATTACTACATTTTTCCAGTGGTATTTGTGCTGATGCATTCTAAGAGGAGAGAACATTATATTGTTTGGCGTGCGATTCAAAATGCAGAGTTCAACTGACAGCTCTATAATCTGAGTGACTTTGAACTAGTCACAATCAATATTCCAGAGGTTTTGCCCGGCTGTTCAGCACTCGTGTTGTTTCTATCATGTATGCAAATCCATCTGGAGGAATATACAACATTTGGGACTGGTGAGTCTTTATATTGAAGAAATTTCAACTGACAGCTCTATAATCTGAGTGACTTTGAACTAGTCACAATCAATTAATTCCAGAGGTTTTGCCCGGCTGTTCAGCACTCGTGTTGATTCTATCATGTATGCAAATCCATCTGGAGGAAAATACAAAATTTGGGACTGGTGAGTCTTTATATTGAAGAAATGAGAATGCAATTAACAATGTCCTCCTGTTTTGGCATTTTGCCCCACCAATGATGTTGTAACCTGTTTCGAAGAGCTTGAGGACTATTTTTAACCTACGAAAATTACACCAGTCTTCATGAGCTTTTCAGCTACTTCGAAGATACACATATCGGCCTAAGGCATGGAAGGAGAAGAGAGAATCCAAACTTCTCCATAAGAATGTAGAACCAATTTGATCGAACTATTAATGATCAACCCCGGATCATAAACAAACATTGAGCGCTGGCACAGAGGCTTTTCGTCGATGTTTAATCATTTTCATCCGATCATGTTTGTATTTCTAAAAAAATCAAAGATGAACACTTTTTGACGCAATCCCGATTAGCACGCATGGAGCTGGTCAGACATTCACCTATAATGGCCAGGCTCAACAAATATTCTTTAATTCGAGAGTTAGGGGCATCGTTCTGCATATATAGTGGACAGGGGCATATAAACTACCTTCGGGTGCTTGCCAGGCTTAATACACTTTTGAATATTTAGAAAGTTTTATTTTAATCATTGTTTTTAACATGAATTGAATTTTATATTAAGTATGACAAATTTTAACGGGAAGAACACAGGGAATATGCATGCGATGAGCCAAGCCTAATCTTGGAAGAGTAAAAATTTTGAATCTATCAGAAATATCTCTCTTATGCCGTATCGCAAATTTCTTAGCTATTTATTCACAAAAATCTATAAAACTTAATTAAGTTCCGGTATTTTTGCAATTTAATGACTTATTTTATTTAGTTCAAACAGTTACTTTGTAGCCATTAATATTTCCCTTCTGTACAGGCATTAAACCTCAGCTAGAATGAGAAAATGGATGACAATGCATATGTATACTCAGTGAATTAGATATAACTATTACAGTTTTTACAAGGCAATATATAATTATCGGCTAATTCAATCATGACAAAAATACCGTTAATTTTTAAATGTGTTTATCTATTATCCCTTCCTTTAACAGTTTAGTTTTCGAACACAAATATGGTCCATTATATTTCTTTATAAATAGAAAAAGCGTTAACGTGGAAAATAAAAATAAATAAATAGCCCGATAAAGTTGATGTGTCTTCCGGGAAGTTTCACATAACGGATTTTTTGAATCACAAACTTTCTAGGAAAGAGTCAACCCGTTTTGGTTTCTGAAACAGAAATTAAAAAACTTATTCACCTTAACTGAAATGGTCACATCAAAAATACATCGATGAAACCCAGGAACCAACACAATAATTCTATATCTGATGGAACTTCCCAGGGGACAATTTAAGCCTTGATAAAAAATATTCGCTGACCCAAATGTCAAACATATAAAACTCGGAACAATACCATAAATGAATCTTGAAAAACAGGACAAAATCGGAATTTTTACACCACAAACAAATTTAACCATTCTGATGTAGTGTATCGTATCTTTCAGGAATCTAGATTTTCTATCATTTGGTAATTTTCGAATAAGTAACCAAATCACGCACTAACAATTGTCTGTAATTTACAATTAAGCAGTAATGTGTTTTGAATTTTATTTTCCAGCTTAAAATTATTGGTTAAAATACTTAAAAGAATATTCTACACACAGAAATTTCGCACCTCCGCTGTAGTGCTTTTGAATTGTATGCTGAGAAGTCTTCGAAGAATCGGCGTATTTCAATGAGTAAATTTGTATGTTTTTTTATGTTTGTGCATTCTAAAATACGTTGTGTGTACGAATTTTTCGTTGGAAATTTATAGCATGATTCAATTATCATAGATATTGAATGGCATATTTTAATCTATCGATATATTTCATTTTTTAACCAAATGTCCAACATTAATGTTGTTATTACCATCTGCTATCATTTTACTCGAAAATACCATATTAAAAACTGGCGAGTCTATATTGAGTCGATGAGGTGAAACAAAGAAATTGTCTGTAATATTTTATTAATTCTAAGGTGTTTATGCTTTAAGAGTCAAGAAATACATTTAAATTACTACAATTAAACATTTTTTCTCGATTCGTTCCACTACTTCGAAAGCCTACACATCAATGAAAAGTATTGCACGATAAGAGAGTGTCAAACATCCACCATTTGTCTGTGGAAGGAGCTCTACGGTCTAATTCAAGAAAAAAAACAGCGAGGACTATGACAGAGGCTTTTCATCGTTTTTCGTACATTCGCATTCGAATGCGCGTTTAAAAATGAAGCGATTTTGATACTTATATTGGTTACTTAAAGAATTATAAGACCCGTGGCCTACAATGGGCAGTTGGAGCAAACTGCGTCGAATTCAGAATTTTTGAGAAACGTTATGCAATACCTCGATCTTGAACACATATATTTTCAACATAGTAACCAGACTATAGCTTTTGAAATTTAATGAATTGTATATATTCACATCATAGAGCGGGCTTAAATTAATATTTTGGTAGCTTAAAAATTTTAAGAACATTCATACTTTGTTAATTTAAAACATTTGCGTGATTTCAGGGATATCCAATTCATCCTGCAAATGGAAATACGTCATAAAAAAATCGAAACATTCATCAATTGAAGATTATATCATATTTGAATAAATCCTCCAGTTGGAAATGGCTCAAAGCTTTACAACTCATTTCACGACTAGACAAAATCATAGTATAGTGCCCATGGGTGACTAAGTCCAAAGTTAATCGACGTCTGCATTACCCTCTAATCATCATGTAATGATTGAATTTAAATCACTCATGCGAATCGATTAGCTACTCGCGCATTATTGAATTGAATACGCCTGATGAAACCATCCATTAAGATATGTACAAAGACAACAATCAAATCGACTACTCAAGAACTTAACAATTAACAAAAAATATATATTAAGGATTGAAGATAGACAAGGTGTCAACGCAGATTCTTGTTTACTAACAATTGTTTTAATTTCTTAACTACCGATTGGCAAGACATACTACGTACCTTAACAACCTCAGAATTTCGAGAAAGAGTAAAGAGTAGACTCGATCATTCTCGATTCAATTTTAAAATGCAGCAGTGAATAAAGGCACGGTTTTCTAAATTCTCAATATATCCTGACTTCGCATATAACTAGAAAGAGGTGTATAGGTGACTGTCTAGCAACAACTGTCTTTTCAGACCATTTCCACGTGAGAAACAGAAATCAAAGAACCAGTCCGGTGCGTATGATTTACCAGGGTTGTAGTCTAAGCTATAGATTGAAAGAATTGTCGAAAAATAGAAAGATATCCGTCTTATGGTCAATAAATGAGATCCCTATTTATATTCTTCATAACAATTGCACTTTCAGGGTAGAGTTTTAGGCGACAATATCATAAAGGTAGTACAATTAATCCCCGCAGCTCAGGTGTGCAGTCTGAAATATCTCTATAGAATTAAATATCGAAATAAATGCATGTACATTTTAAAACAATTTTTATATGACGCGACAGCAATAATTTTTTGCTTAAATTCTCAATCTATACTCTCAAAGGCGAGATAGCCGAAAGTCTCTGGTGGATTTACACATGAGTGCAGCGCCTACGACCTTCCAGAGAGCTCAGCCCGTATTGAAGCGAGTGTCTCAGA
>JWZT01005348.1:57234-70596 GCA_000827895.1 Thelohanellus kitauei
AAGACATAAATTATATTTAAATTTTCTTCTTTTATACTGTTGAAAGAGTATAAAGAAATATCTGGGAAGTATTCAAATATTTGATTTAAACCTTTATTTTAACCTTTTTAAAGAAACTAGCTTCACATATGAAAAATGAAGGGTATTATTTATCAAATATAAATGAAAGAAATTTTACATTTTGGATATTTACAATAAATTATATGTTTAACCATCTCGTATGAAAACCATTTTTCGTAATCTTTATGATATTAGGTATTGAAGAATGTAAATCAAATAGGCCAAACTATATAATTATAGCCCATTTGTTTAGTTAAGCATATGAAAACTAATTATTTTCTGTATCCGAAACCCTAAAAAAATTTTGAATTACTAAATTCATAATATTTTTCCTTAAAAACATTTGTAAATAATGACTTAAAACAATATAGGCGAGAAAAAAAATTTATATAGAATTGAGAAATAATATGCAAACACCGGCAAAAATGTTAAATTTTCAACAATCTGTGTACTCACTTTGATAATTTAAAAATACCGATGAGTGAAGCTTTAAGTAGTTAATATTAGGATTATAATTATACGATAATACACGAATGTTTTCAATGTTTGAATGAATTCATAATCAATTTAAAGTAGATATATAAAGTAAAGATGTTAAAATAAAATAATTTAAATCATCGTATGTTTACCATACGATAATGGACGTGTTTCATACGATTTTTACCTCAATACAACGAGCTAATATATTCGGGTTCCATTCTAATAACAAGATTGATCTGTATAGAAGGAGATATGTATTTATATCTCATTATAATAGGATAAACAAAAAATAATACCTCTCAAATATACATTGTTGCTAAAAATAGCTAGAGTGAATATTTTTCATGTATATAGTGTTATTTATTTAACATATGTAATTGTGATAACCATATTTTTTACACAACGTGTAATTATTCTAAACAAGAAACTTATAATGTCAGCTCTAACATTTCATTCATTTAATTCAATACAATAACATTATTATTATTAATATTATAGAATGAATGAAGTTAATAAACATGGTAAGATTTCGATTGGTTTTTTACGTATCAATAAACGGATTATCAAAAATCTATCCAAAGAAATTCAACATATTATCAGGTAAAATTAGTGATATAATACTATCTTTTTGAGGTAATGATGAGAAGCTTGATACATTATATGAATTGAGACCATATGATATTTGGTATTGTATTTAGGAAATGATTCTGAGATTGAAGTTTATATAAAATCAAAAAAATACTCTCTAGTTGAAAATTGTGAAATTGATAATCGTGAGCATTCGTACAAATACTCGTAGAATTTTTGCTGGATTATTTTTTTTTGGCCAATTATGAATGAATTTTAATGATTCAGAAATCATACAAATGAATCTTCTTATTTAATCTCATTGATAAAATACCCATTCAAAATCAAGATGAATTTATTAATGGCGAACATCTAAAAAATATAATTTTCTAATTGATATTTTATTCTGAAATATATCCTAGGGTTATTTAGACTTCAAATCCTTGATTTTTACATTTTTGTGATGTATTAATTTGCAAATTTGTTAAATTAGATTTAAAATATTTATTAAATGAGTATGAAAGAAGATTAATTATTTATTGAATGATGTTCTGTTTAATTATTCAAATCTATTTCATTCTTCACTATACCGAGGAAATTGAAAGACCGAATAGAATATTTAATGTATCTCTTGGAAACACCCAAATCTTTATGGAATTAAATATCCAAATTGAACATGACCTTAAAGGGTATTTTCATTCATAAATTAGTTCATATATCAATCTTTTTGAATCACATATTAATAAATTTGAATTTACACCAGATGGCTCTCAATTGAACGTTGAATTTATTAGTTCTGATAAACAAAAATGGTGCAATATGAATTGCAGTTCATGGGATGAAAATACTGTGATAAAATTTAGTGATTGTAACATATCATGGGGTGATAAACAATTGTCATTATCCAGAAACATTTCCACTCTGTACAATTTCATATTTCGGATTGATACAAAATATACCATTTCAAAATATATGATGTCTTTTAAATTATTTGATTCTGCAAACAAAGAGAAAACATCAACATTTTACATGACAATTTATACGTTGAATATTAATTTTCGAAATTCGAGGGAAATATGTCAAATGCCATCAACAAAAACTCAAACAATCATACGAACACTCATTCTGACAAACACAAGTGAGTATATATATCCTGGTAAACCGAATGATACAATAACCACCACTGAGTCCTTTACGACTACTTTCACTTCTGCTTCGACTGAAATCGAGAGTACAACATTTACTTTGCCAACTACTATGCAAGAAAAATACACAAGTGAATCTGTAACCTCATCTTATAGTAAACTGGAAGTTACTGAACTGAAAAATCATAATTTATTGAATAACAAACAAAGATGGCTGTCCCCTTCACTTCTTGATTTTATAATAATTGTCTTGGGAATCACGACACTGGTTGTAGGAATAATTTATTTCAGAAATAATTGTAACCAATCGGATGACACATCCAATAACGTTTAGTTAAATGTAATAACTATAAATAGGATATTTCAATATGTCTAATCTTAATGTTTTTGTTTGAATTTCTATTTGTAATAAAATATGTAATGCTTATCGAGATATATAATAAACTATCAAGCTGCCGAAGTTAAAAATCTTTTGATGTTGATGAACTCATTTTTTTTTATATATGATTGCCTTTAATTTGAAGAGTACTAGTTTCTTTTATCAAATATTTTTACAAGATTATAAATGTTTTTAATTGGTTGAATATATGATGATGATAATGATTACCATATATTTGATAGGCATTAGATAAGAGGCATTAATTTCTAAATATTTGGAACGTTTTTTTACCTAACCAAATATATGTTTTCAAAGTCTTCCAAATGAATATTTTGGAGGTAGTTGTATCACTAACTTGCATATAGTTGAGTGTAACATCAGTGAAGTAAACTCACTTGAAAAATGATTCTTTACTAACATATAAAAAAATTGAACAAATGATGTAGGTAAATGTATGAAATGTAACTGTATATGTTGCTGAAAACATTCGATATTTATACACTCTGCGTATTAAAAATAGTTTTGCTACGAATGTGAAGGCAAATTTAATAATCTGTAGTTACAAATAACTTACAGCTTTTTGTTCAAAAATAATATTGCTTTAAAAGTTAGATTATTCAACCATTCTGAGTTATTTGATTGATCTGTTGGTGAAATATTAGAAAATCAAATATTAAAATTGTCATCTCATTTCAAAAATATTTAGATACCTATGAAAAAAATAGCTAGCATCGATAGAAACAAGCGACCGCGTCTAGCTTCATCAATGTTAATCAACATCGCCGTGCTATTTCTCAAATCCAAACAGTTTATGTCTCAAACACTCATCAATTCAATTTATTTTATGATACCTGATTATATCTATGATTTTATTACACAAAATTACCTTACTCAATACACCTATGACAGCTCTCAAAAAGCTTATTGTTTTTATAATAAAAACATATTAACATAAAATGCACGAAGTATCGAAAACTATTTTAATTAGATAAAAACGCTCTCTCGGTAACACTTGCGAACCAAAGCGTGTAGATTCTTGGATACATATATTATAAACCTTAGTCAATATGGGACTTAAAGTGGTGACAATACATGATTGCCTGAAGATGGAATAACAAATATCTAAACTAGTCTTTGTAATCGTCTTCGTTTTAGAATAAACAGCTTTATTTTACTTACCTGTGGTAATAGGAAACAGAAATATTATTTAGTGACCCAGTGATGCTATGTCAAATCTTCTTTAAATGATGGAATGGTACATTAACCATTACAGATACCTAATGGGGAGGGAGGAGGGAGAGGGAAGGTAACTGCACAAACGGAAAATTTTTTGATGGACATACACGATATTTTTGTATAATTGTGACAACGTTAACATACAAAGGAATATTCACCTGTCTCTCATCGCATTCTTCTTCATCATATCGAATTAGAATAACCGACAAATCAAATATTGTTGTGTCGGATAAATGGGTTTGCACGGTAATCATTGAAATTTAGCAAGTAAAATTGACAAGAGGTAATTCAACAGATTTTGATACCCTATTTTATAATGTTTAATTTAATATGACACCCCTTTACGAAAAAGAAATTTATAATAACTTTTAATTGGACTATTGAAGATGACAGCTTTATAAAAAAAAGTATTGCTTAAAAAAAGAGCAATTAATCAAAATTCATACACTGAATGTATCCTAAAATCAATACATTTTGACTTAAAAAATCACAGAGATAATTTTTTTTTTTTTAATTAAATATTTTTTGAGTCCTAATCTCGCTATTTTCAATTGATTAAATTTACATTTAAAATACTTCGATTTTTAAGTGAGCCAATAGATATGTTTGGTCGAAAAATAGTGCATTAATATAGAAACGAATACAGGCAAAATTGAATCATTTCACTGCAACGAGAACATCCGATGAATTGAAAAATACAATAATTAAGATATCTCATAAATAAATGAGTAACATTAAAAAAAATTTGATGATTCGTGTTAATATGTTATCATTTTCAATTAATTAAAATTGATAGAATAGATTGACACACTCTTTAAAACCAAATTAATTTTAATTAAAAAAGATACTTTTATCAAATAAATACATTTTATCTGCAATATATTAGATTTTTATGACTTTTTCACATTTTAATTCCAAATTTTGGATTGATGATTTTTTATAGTTTTCATTGTAATGTTTAAAATCATTTTGCTGACTGATTTCCTTATATACCGAATATATCGTGTATAGAGCGCAGCCATATAATAGCAGCTCTATTGTTCAGCCATACTGTTCAAATATTTGTAAAAAACTGATGACATAATCTAGAAAGTAACGTAAATTGTAAAATTCATATATTAGTCTTATCGTTGAATATGTTGGAGGGTTCAAACCTTTTAAAAATGCCAAGGATTATAAACCAAAAATACGCTATCAACCAGAGGCAAATGTAAACATGCTTATACGACGTTTTTCATTACATTGCGTCCAAAATTGCGATTGGGATCCACGAATACAGCCTTGTTAAGATATCGATCAATTTATACATGTCATTAAATCCAGAAGATATGCTTTTTTCGTGTAAATTTAATGATGTTTTTAGATATTTTTTATATATTGGGAATTCGTGCGAAAGATGAAAAACGGTTTTACCAGAAAAGTTGAGTATTAATAAAATGAGTTCAAGGCTTAAATTTAAGTTGATACTCTTCAAATTTTGATTTACAGGTCGTCCATCCTACTTTTTAATCAGCGGTAAAATACTCTCGCCGTATTTTAAATGAGACCATAAAACTTAGGTAACTCTAGAAATATCGGTCAAATTCTAACTTATTATCCCAAAAGAAGTCGCATTTCCTTCTATATTCATTAGTATTTTATGTAGCCCTCCTCATTAAAAGAAATAAATTTATTCTCTTTGGTTCATTATTTTTATAAGTTTGATGTGCGAATGAAATTTGGAAAGTGTAAAATAGGTTGAATACATAGGATAATTCGTTCCTCGATGTGAAAAATTGGCTAATCAAGGATGTTGTTTTTGAAAAGCTCGAATCGAAATCAATATAAGAAATCGGTAAATTCCTGTCTAAATCATTAAAAATTTTTGAAACTTATATGGTATTTGAGACTCTGTTTTAAACACATCAGATAATTATTAAAATTATCATGATGTAATTGTTGTGTAGTTTCAATATTAAAATTATTTTTCGTTAATGCAGTTGAATTTTTTCTACATATTTAAAAATAAATAAAGCAAGGAGAAAGTTCAGAAAGTAAATGCCATATATCAAATATTTATTTCAACAAAATAACGTTTTGGCAATATAATAAATTAAAAATTTTCATAGAACAATTGATTTGAAACATGATTAAACTCGTATAATATCCCTCAAAACCTCATATATTTACAAAAGTATCTTGTATTATTAAAATTGATATGTATCTAATGATACAAGCCAGGAAATTATTATCGAATAAGAAGAGTAAGTACCAATAACTCGGTTAATATTCAATGTATAAAAATATTGTTAATAATGATGTTATGAATTTTTTCGATAACAAACGATAGAGTTATGGTGATGCTAGTAGTTAAAATATGCACACATAAAAACGAAGATTTTCGGATGATTTATATTTTAACATTTATATTTCTGGTAATCGTGTCTTGTACAAAATTCTGGTATCGTCTGTCTGCAATGATACGTGTATGTTTATTTATATTATATATCATAACCATTAAGATGCATTGTCAATCAAGTTTTTTTATTTTGTATAACCAATAATAGTTAATCAAATATATAGAATCTATTTAACAACTTATAATAAGTAATTAAACGTTGGAATTCGATTACGTCATCCCAATATTCTATGCTTTAAAAATGAACCATTTCAGAAAAAATTAATACACAATATGTTTTAGGCTTGATAATTTACATATTATTTGGTCGCGTCCACTCGGCTCTGCTTTAAAAACTCTGGCCTTAAAAAAATAATTCGTCGTTCCCTGATCTTAATAAGAAGGTAATTTTTCATTTTTTTTCTTAGCAGTACAGATCATGACTACGATCTTTTGTGTCTTCTTGACGGTATCGAGATTGATATCAATAAAATCAAGCATGGTGTGTTTGTTCACCTTTATATTTCCATTGTCAACGCTCAAAAACACTTTCCTATGATCAACTCGAACTGAATGTGGTTATAATTGATAACATTGAAATGTCTGCTGATGAATCTGATGTGAAAATAGCAGTTATTGGCATTGTAAGTGGTGTAAATAATATTAATAATCTAAGATGCATCACGATCATCCATACGAACTCAGGGTTAACCTTTGAAAAAATGTTCTACCCCCTGGATCTGACGGAAAAGATTTGAAGAAATTGCACGAAGTTTTTAGTTATAAATTTCGAATCAGACGTTTTTGGGTTGGATTTTATTACTATACACGGCGATGATGACGAGGATGATGATTTTGATACCCTAATCCAAATCATTAACAGAAAGATATTACTTGCAAAAGAGTTATTACGTCTATGGTTTGTGTCGAAATGAATAAAATTTGACAATAAAGGACGGAAAACCAATCAGATTTATGTGCATCCACTTGACTCCACTTTCTGGACCTTGTAATGAGTGTGCAGTCTCATTCTAATAGTTACGCCTCACGAAAGATTGATTCAGCCCAAATATTTATTATGTTCTAGATATATTAAGGTAACTCAGTTCAACCATAGGCGATTCGATTTTGTCTTTCTCATTCTGCACCACAATATGGTAAATGGATGTGACCGGCATTTGAAATTTCTTCATGGTGATGATTTTATGAGATTAATCACTCATAACAGCATGAGTGCCATTATTAAAGTACATTACTATAATATGCAGGTACAGCCTTTTAATCTAGCTGAGTTTTGATCGACTTTTGAATCCTCCACCAGTGTTTACGGTCGAAAACACTCCCAGAGTATGTCAGGTACCTGTTGCTGTGGTATGTACTATGTATATAAAGGACACTTATGCTTAGATGGTGCGCTACGCCTGAAACTGGCAGCCTAGTAAAACTATTAATAATGACGGAATCAACAAATTCCATTTTGTTTCTGGTAAACTGAAAACCCCAGGAGTAAACAAAATAAAAAATGTCAAATACACTGGATAATTGTTCACAGTTCTATCTTATATTCATAAATGAAATATTTGACTACATTTAATTGATTGCACAAAATATATATTGAATTATATCACGATGGCAATGAGTTTGCTAGAATGCGCGCAAACTACACAAACATTTATCAGCGCAATGTTTACAATAGCTTTTTTTCTATTAAATTGTATTCATTCTGTGGTTCTCGAGAATTCAAATCTCTTGTAATGTCTAGCATGATCTGATCGGTATTAATAATCAGAGATTATTGCCTCGATTTACATCCTCTATGATCATAGTGTATAAAAAGTACTATTTGATTTTATTGAACTCTAAATTCAATTTGACTTTGATATTTTCAAGTTAATCTTTGTAAAAAAACTACTTAATAAATGAGTTTAGCTCTCGTGTTTGAATCTTCGCATATTCCCTAAAATATTTCGTTAATAACCATATATATATATATCTCCGCCTCTTAGTTTAGGGTTGTATATAGAGCATAGCAGAATTGATATCAAAATAACGTTATCAGACTAAATATACATTAAATTTTACTGTGTTAAACCAAATTTAATTGTACTAGGCCAGTTCCGGTTTTTTCATTGAAACGTGTACACCGTTATTTTCAATCGTGTCCACCTATTGCTCGTGGGCCAGCTTTTTTCATACAAAATATATCATTTGTTTCTTCTTCGTCGTAATTGACCATTTTAATGAAAATTGTTTGTACGTCCTGATTAAATTATTCGAACATTCAGGTAAATTTTTCGTTTTCTGTCATTTTTTGAAATAATGTACCATATAAACATGACGCGCGCGCATTTGGTTGACCCGTTTCAATATACACTACCGGTAATAACATATATGCCACTATATTCAGTATAATTTCTATTTTATGATGGATTTCTCTCTGTTTACTTGAAAGAAAAATATAAATTCAGAATATTAGTTAAAATTGAGCTGCACTACAGAATTATTGCCTAGAAATCCTTTGTCAAAAGAATTTTTATCGGTTAGATTTGATAACTGTCAATTTTAAAAAAAGAACGATTAACAATTTGATTACACTCAGTCTTTTCCATCGGCTGTACCAAACATTATTTTATCTGAATTCCAAAATTTGGAAAATATAAATGCATTTTATTCTTGACAATTAAATGTATTCAATTATAAACCCGTTTAATTGTAATTATTAAAATGACATTAAAACGATCTTGGATGACCAAAATCAGGCTTGATTTTATGCCTGTTATTTAATTTGATATCTCCCATATGTATTCTGTTAAAAAATTACATTATTTTTTTTATTGAGCGTAGAACGAGTTGATGATTTTTGTATATTTAATAATTTTGTACGTAAAAATGAAAGAATGATAATAAATCATGTTTTTTTGTGATGCAGATTTCTGTTTTTTTTATTTAAAAAAAAGTAAATCAATGATAGTAGCTTTTACAAATTATCAAGTCCATAATCAAACTGTGGACAAAATAATAATTGTGTATGTGCTTTTTAAGTTAATACGAGGATTTTTACCGAATCATGCAATACATGTTATTAATTTCCAATTCGCTCAATTATGTACGATTTTTCCGATGCATTTTTAGTTAAAACAACTCTAAATTATATGTGTGTGACCAGTATATTTAATATTTTATTGAAATATTATAAATTTTCTTCTAGATTTCAATCATAGTCCTTTTAAATTCTTTTCGATATCAGTAAAACAAATTAGCATTAATTTTGGTAACTGCATTTATTGATAAGTAGGTTTATCATAATATCAATGTTTTTCCCGTTTTCACTAGTCCTTACACAAAATTCAAATCAAAAGACTGATGTTTAAATTTTCAGCTAAATTTTAACTATATCATTGATAAGATTAATCATATATATTTGTATGGTACTGTCTCGTATATTAATTTGCATTTTTACACCATTAATAATTTATTCCTTTTTAAGATGTATCTTTATTAAACAGATATTATACTGACATTGGACAGTGTTTTTAAATTATATCAGATGAGTAAAATGCATAAATTTGTAAAAGAACATATGAAATAAATAGAAATATCTATTAAGGCTAATATCTATATATTTTTTCTCATAAAGGTTTAAGATCAGGGTCTCTAAAATTACTGATGTTTTTCGGTTTCTTCACATTCGATCAACTATAGAACATGTAAAAGGAACGACAATGAATGATCAAGAATACTGACAATTTTAATTATAAAATGTCTTATTATAATTGGTGCCTGAGGACTTATAAAAGTGAATATATAAATGTCAAATTCTAATCTTTAATATTGACTATTATTTATAGATGTAAAACATATATATGGTTTTGAACAACAATTTTAAAAAATGTTGAAAATATTTCAATGGGTTGTAGATATGAGTAGGCAATATTGAAATCTCAAGTAAATATCCAAATGAATATTTGCATGTCTATCGTCTGAATTTCTTTCGTTTAAAAATGAATGCAGAAATTTATGAGATAAACTTATGTTATTCCTATTATAAATAAATTAGGCAATATTACAGTGGTTATAAATGTCTACAGTTAAACTTTTCACAAAAATATAAACCACATAAAATATTAAATTAAAATATACTTCGGAAAAATCTCCATAAATGTAAGTGAAATTGGAATTATATTTTTACAGCGGTATTTAACACCACACAATCCTAGTGAGTTAAAGTCTTCAAAATGTTAGCAAACTATCAAAATAAATATGATCGGCAACCAAATCTGTAGTTCTTGTCAAATATAAGCATAATTGTACAAATACAATACATGACGATTTTTGAAGTACGACACGAGAGTCTCGCAGATATTTATGATTATTTCATCAAAATTTTTTAATGTATNTCTATCTTTCACATACTGTCATCCAAATATTTAATAAAAATTCAAAACGTCGTTTAAGGTGTCGTCCATAAAAGTATATACTATTTCAAATGCAAAATGGCCGACTATCTGATGATGACATTCAAAGGTTCTGACATTGTATTTATAAGTACCATGATATCTATAAAGATAATATCTTTTGGGGTTGTGAAAATATTCATTCAGATTCAAGAGTGAAATGTGTTGTCATTTAATAAGATTAGATTTCGCATAACAGCAAAGAATCTTTCTAATAATGACTTTGAATAATAAATTATAAGTCGATAACTAAGAAATTTATTAAGCTAAAAGTCGGCCATAATGGATGGAAAATGGTGTATAGAATTATTGGTGATTTTGTCTTGCACACAATGTATCTATCAATAAAATTAGTTAAAAATGTAAAAACAGTTAAAACATGTTCACTTGTTCAGCATCATTTTTATATTCATGGGTATTTCTCCAACGGCAATATTTGACATGTATATTTGGTGTCTAACTTTCAAAGATTTTGATTCATCATGATCTGTGTCAACGTTATTTGAAAAAATGTACATTAATCGTACGTAATGTTCTTGTTAATTTCTGTGTTACTTGAAAAAGCATTTATAAATATACAAAATAACCCTCAAATAACTTTTACAGTATTTCAATTGGTAATCCTAGAAATTCTGTTTCATATCGCTGGTCAATAAAATTCAGTTTGGATGTGTTATAAATGTTTGATATGAAAAATATTATTTAAGTCCACTATTCTGATGGGTAAAACTCTAAAAAAGTCATTCCGCATTTCAAAGAGAGCAAAAGTTGTTAATGTATAAAATATATTGAATAAACGAAATTGATTATAAAAGTATTAAATGACGGAAAATACAACAGAGGAATTTGATACATTAAATGTTTCAAGATATTTAATCTATCGGGCTTTAGCGATTTTCGAACATGGGAAGATAGATCAATAGACAAATTTAAATATTAAAATAACAGTCATAAATTCTGCTTAATCATTGGTTAAAAGGTCTGACTGTATGGGGGATTTACAACCATTCAAAAATTAAGATTGATACCTGCGTAAATAAAGAGTAGGTAAACAAAAAATTTTTTATAGTTGTTTCTCTTCTCAATATTTAATATCACAAAACAGAATTTTTTTGCGCATCTTTCGAAATTTATGGATACAGTGTAATTTCTCTATTCTCTTTACTATATGGATAAAAACATAAGTTTTATTGAAATAGATTATGCGCAATATACAGTTTAAAACTATCTAATGTATTGGTTAAACTATATGTTTATCATATAAAATTTGGATTAAGCATAAAAACGTGTGATCTATTGATGAGAGAAATGGAATGTAATATGTGCGTTTACAAGTATAAATCATCTAAAATTATATTAAGGCCATACAAACCAAGAATGGATATCAATTAACATTCGAAATATGCCTTTTGCAATAAAACGTTTGTATTCTTTGCCATATTTACGAGCATCGATATTTGTAAGTCAATCTACGAATATTATTTATTCGATAATCATCGGTTGATGTCGAGTATAAAAAATATTAATTGACGCGGGATAAAATTCATAGTTTTCTTCATCAAACCTATATGTTTTATGCTATTCAGAAACTTTTTGTCATTCTTAGAACGACCCCCACCCCCCTGAACAATTAAATTACCACATACAATATTTATATGATTCTATCTAGCAACTACCTAACTACTTTCTTTCAAATAATATCGCGTTCGGGCGGAATTATCACATTGATCCTGCTGCATTAGAAATCGACATGCGCGAACGACATTTGGTATATAATCATAAAACACAATATTTTATCATATATAAAATTGGAGAAATTGATATACTCATCGAGTTAATGTTAAATATATGTTATTAATTGGTAGCAGGTAATATTTTAATAACAGATTAGGTAAACCTACTCTATAATGTTTATTGGAATTTTCCTTTCATCTTTGTGAGAAAATTAAGTACTAAAATGGGTATAAAATTGACCATTGTGGCCATTCGTTTCAACAACTAAATATAATCCAATTGTACTTATTCTTATACATCGGTATACAATAATGAAACAACAAGGAATAAAAATTCATTCGATATGTTAAATAATCAATAATTACAGAAATGTATGGTAAACATTCGTTCGATGATATTCGATTAAACTCGTATTCAAAAAATTAAAAAAACGGTTCGAAACATCTTTTGCTAGGTATTCTTACATTGGTTTAATGATAGAAGATACAAGAATCAAGAGAGTGTGGATCAAAATGAACGTCTCGAAATTTCTGAGTGGAAAATCAACAGTCTTTTGTTTTTGGGGTTTTATCTTTTCGATAGTGAATGCGCAAAAACAAATATCGGTGGATAGCAACGAACTGAACGTGGTGATGATCGGGAATATCGGAGTGTCTGAAGATGAATCTGTGGTAAAAAGAGATGTTGTTGAAACAATCAGGAAGGTAAATCGTACTATATTATAAGATGCACGACTACAAACCATTTCATTTAGGCATAAATACTGGAAATAACGTTGAACCACATGGATCACGAACTAAAGATTTTCAGAAATTGGATGAGGTTTTCGCTTCTTCATTCCCTTGGAACATTTTCCGTTTTGATTTTCTAACGGTTCTTGGCAGCCATGATCACGATGGGGATTTTGAGACACAAATTCAGTATCATTAT
>JWZT01005350.1:54992-70132 GCA_000827895.1 Thelohanellus kitauei
GTGGTAACTTTGAGTCATCAGATGTCAGACTGACATAACTTGGTATACAAGTTCGTTCCAAGTATAGTCGATTAGTATGATTGGAAACGAAGTTTTGTGAAGATGAGTTTTGTAAAGTAACGAAAATATAAGAGTAAAAAATAAAAAAATAATCAATGCAAGAACTAGGTTTGCGATATCCTATAATATTTTAATACTAGACCTTATGACGGACTCCCGTGGCGTCCGCGACTTCGAGAAAGTTAGATTAATTGAAGGAAACCTTGCATTATAGATTAAAGTATAAATAGACATACCCGATAAGGGATATTCCCCTCACCCACCTTTTAATATCAATCGTTATTTGTAAAGCACTCCAAAATGAAATGGATTACACCTGGACTACACTTAAATAAAATATTCTCCCCATGGATTAGTACAGACACTCAAAATGAACATGGAGAGGTGATGGAACCGCTTTTTGATGATTATTTAACAGGACGCAAACAAACAGATTGAGAAAAACAACAATTACAATGCTCAAAATGATAAAAGTAGATAGCGTGGTTGTGGTCAGAGCGCATGATCAGGATTAGGATTAAAAAGCGTTACCGAGTGAGTGAGTGAATGAGTGAGTGAGTGACACTAATCTATTATATATAAGATGTTTCATCATTTATCTTTAAAATTTTTAACGTTTATTTCAGTCGGACAGTTCTTGATTCTCATATTTATTCTAAATATTAAATCATCATCAATTTCTCTAATTCCTTGAATCCGTATAAAATTTTAATATATTCTTTACGATTCCTAATCAAAATTGTTGAGAATGATAAATAATACATGTAATGATAATGAATCCAACACTGTAACAGAACGCGCTAGAAAAAAATGGTAAATAATCCCGATATAACAGGGTTGTTCGGAAATAGTTAGACAAAATACTCACAATAAGATTGAATGGATTGTTTTGCCCCAACATCTGTCCATTTTTCATTACAACCCATGTGGTATTAAAATAATCATCATCTAAAAAAATTAAGAAATACGAAAAAATGTGAATAAGTTATTTGTTGCATAAAATAACATGTGATTGATAAACGAAAGTAGAAACAAATTAGATAGTCTGATTTTTACATTTTCATTTTAACCATTAAACTAAGGATATCCTCTAATGAATGTTGTCAACGTTATTTCTCATTTGGTGTCTATTAATTTCTTAAAATTTTAACGAAATATGAAATTTAGTTTTCTAAAATATTTGTAAAAACAATATCTGCCATGATAGACGTTCAGAATCTGAGGAACTAATGAATCAAAGCCCGGATCACCTTTAATGTTGGTAAAATACATCTTAATTTGTATTATATCCACGAAATCATAAATTTCTAGAGAAAATAACTTTTTTATTTTATTGTACATTTTAGAATGAAATTATATTTCTGATAAATATTGTTTTAAGAATTTAGACAACAGTATTTTAGCACTAAGTATTTATTATTTATAACACCATAAATACTTTATCTCGTTCTGAAGATGATCAAAACACCGTAGAAGTAAGAATCTAGTAAATCCATCTTTTTTCTGTCATAAGACTTTGTTTTAATTGTAACGCATTTCAAAATATTAAACCAATCGAATTCGCTAATGTAAACAAAGATTGTTTACGATGATACACGACTTTTAGAGCATCCCATTTTGTTCATGAAAAGGTTGATGTTTCAATTATCAACCAATGCATCACACTATATTGATTCTCCTAGTTATAAATCATTGATAAAATGTCTGCATTCCCTAATATCTAAATTGAAAATTGTACTAATCTGACGGTTTAAATCATTCAAATCTGAAATCGAATGCCTTTAGTATTGATTGTAAATATTAATTATCTAACATGAACATTGCTGTTTTATCATTTTCGGTGTAGCCTAACACAAATAAAAATCAACGAACAAGCCGTCGATTTCTAATTATGCGATCCGATCAAAAACGAAATCTCACATTAGCTACGATACTGCCTGCTATATTCAGTGCATTAAAATCTGTAACTACTCTGAAAAGAAGTGTGAATCTCCAAAGTATATTCTTCAACACGATGTGAGATTGATTTTGATATCAGTGATAAAGATTTCGAGATATCTTTTCTTCTACTTTGGCGTTGGTAATAATTTTGTCTTACAATAAAATTAAATCTTTAATTATTGACCATTGATGGTACTCTCTGGTGATTTTTTTGCTTGTTAGTCAAATTATAGATATGGGTATTAAGAAAAATACATTGTAGTTATGGATTAAAAAATGTCAGATTATGGTATAGCTAGTTTCTAGCTCCGTATCTTTACTAGATAGTAATCTTATGAAAATAGTATTAAAAAATCGAATGAACCTGAAATTGATGATTTCAAGGCGAAAAAAACGTATAAGAAATGAATAAGAAATTGTGTATGTTTTAATCACTCACTTCTAAGAGGACGAGGTGTTATTTTAGCCGTCCGTGTTATATTTTTATCACAAAAGTAAATTTTTTTTTTAAAGTACTGATGAATAATGGGACCCGTGATAAAAATGGGTAAGATTTTAACATTTGAAATACATAAGCAATACTACCTGCGTAACTTGAATCGATTTTCAAAGGTTTGCAAAGTGGAATCGAGTACTCTTCAGAGCATTTATAAGCGTGAACTATTGGTTGTACAGTGCCAATTTTCGGTTTCAGGCTCGATGTTAACGATCTAAAATTAATCATATTTTACGATGTAGTCTCATCTATTGACATTATGTCAAATATTAATTTCGGTTCCATCCTGACCTCCTGAAACGATTCTGATACTTCTGTTTGACTTGATTGGTCAACGGAGTTAGTTTGGCGGGTCTCATATTTGTATGCTTCAATGTATTTGTAAATGGAGAGATGCTTTGCTACACCCGAAAGAATCAGCCCAAACGCCATAAGATAGAGACTTGCAGCCATCAGAAAGCAGCAAACCGGTACTTTTAGAGCACGCGCACGATATAATCAGTTGATTTTTATTGATTAGATTTAGATAAATATCACTTAGATTTTCATGACGTAAAAAATAAAAAACTGGAAACGATGTATTAAGAGATTTTTGGTATAATTCCTTTATCGTTTGATAATCCCCTAGGGTTTGATTAATTAATCGTCACCCATGATTTTCAATATCGTCAACTTAAATTTTTCAGGCAGGTAAAAATCCACATTTCAATTATTATTCGAAAAATACTTACAGTATTAGTAGTTTTATCAATTTCTTTTTATATCTAAGCCGATTTAGGATATGTGAAAGAAATTTAAATCAGAAAATAATTATCCGAACGGACGGATTTTACTTCCTAGAATGCATTGATCATGTTTTAAATGAGAACATTGTTTCCTCTTAATGTTCCGGGTCTATTCATGCAAACTCTCACTAACGAAAAAACGCAACGCCTGTATTCAAGGCGGCACTGTTGGCTGACCTATACGTTGTTGGTATGGATGTGAAACATACCTTTTCTTTGCACGAGTGGTGAAATTGTACATATCTCATTACAATTAAACAATTTCGTCTCTAAATACATCCCTTATGCCTTAAAAATCTATTGATCCATTCTGCTATTTACTCGCATAGAAATCATTAGTTTGACATTTTTATGGTTAGGGCCAACAAGAATCAGTGTTACATCATGACCTCTTGTACCAAATACCACCAGTCGGGTTTAACATATCATTGCCCTCAAATGCGACCGCCGAATATGAAGATAAAAAGGTAGGAAACATCATAAAAATGTTAGCACAGCGAATATTAAAATATATTGGTTATATCATGGTATATATTCGATCCTTCGCTTGTTTATGGCTACATCATTTGTATAAAAAAATTAAATCTGCTTACTGTATTAGCCATTATGAATTTCGAAACTAAAGGGTGACGATAATGGACGAAAAAACGCAGTATCTGATCGCTAATATATTGATAAACATAAAATAATTACCTATCTATTCGTCCTGCATTCAAGAAGCATGCTTTTTTCCTTAAAAATTAACTATCTTATTTCTGCCGTTATGCAGAGACTAGTATATTACTGAACTATTAATTATTAAATGACCTACATTCGAAAGGTATCCAAAAAACGTAGACTGTATCATCTATATGTCATGTTTTTGTCATGGTTTCGTATAGTTTATCGTTTTTGTAAAGACGTATACGGAATAAACAGGAAATATAATGTTTTTTTAATTGTAAAAATTGGGCCTGAGTAATCATAACCCTATCATATATTTCTGAGAATCCTTTCATTAGCATCAATATTCTTTGTATTGATTTTAATATATTTGATATTTTAACCGTATAAAGTATTTCGAAAAATCATATTTTTAACACCTTTATCGAACTGTGGAATTAATATCAACCATTTATAAGCGAGATGTCTGATTCTGTCCATCATTAGACAGCCCAGCATAATGCCATTTTATCGATCGAAATCAAGAGAAATAATTCAGGAAAGATGCTCGTTTCGGATAACAAAATTAAGATCTACAGGGTTCAATGTGTAATGAATAGTGATTGAAAGTATCATAGATTGATATAATTTAATATTCTTTTGAACACATAAAATTTCGATCGTCTGTTTATTCTCATTTACTTCTGAATCTATAAAGATGCACCTACAAATCAGATACACAACATATTACATGTTTTAAAACACTTTCGTATCTTTTCATGTCGGTCTGTATGATTTGAATGTATTCAAAATGTGTTTATTAATTTTAAAAATTTATTCACTATTCTGTGTGGATGTTTTTCAACTTATTTTAGCCAAAGCTCTGGTTAATGTATTTACTCATTGATTATAATTTACTCCTTATCTTTTATCATTAGATATTGATGACGATATATCCTGTATCAGCTTTGTATTTTGTCACATTAATTCGATATCAAAGCATCGTTATATTGTCATTTATTTGTTTAAATTCAAATAATGAAATCTGTCCCGTCAAAAGATAACTTTAACAGATGAAAATTGTTATGGAAGAAGCTTTTCAAAAATTAATGGAAATTGATCAAGTTTAACTTAACGGTCATCGCGGTTAATAGGAGAAATATCCAGGTTTTTTCCTTCTAACTAACTTTTTGTCATTTCAATCCGCCGTTACTCAGAGATCTGATTTCAAAAATTATAAAAACATAACGTTATATCTTTGTTTCTTGTTAAGGAATCATGGCTTTACTTCTCTATGTGGTTTGACAATAGATGAGCATAAAACTGGATGAAAAGTTAATTCTTACATCGCTCAAAATATGATCAAGGAACGTTTCGATATATTGAGCGATAAACAGACACGGAATTCTGCACGAATACGAAAATACAATGCGCTATAACTGAGAGCTTCTTAGGACATATATCAACTTTTTCTGTCACAAAGAACCTAATAGTTGGGTAACTACGCGTTGCTTAGATTTAATTGAAAAATTGTTAACCGAGAAGTCTTCTACAGTTATGGTACGTTTTTCAGGAATGATTACGATTTTTTTTACCACCCTACTCGCACATGCGTTACCCTATATATGAGATGTTTTTCAAATTGGAATGGTCAGGTTAAAGGCAGCCAACCTGAAAAAGAGTAGTGACTTTTAAGGCGCATGTAGCATCGCTTGATTACATTAACCAGGCTGAATCGTGCGGGCTATTACCCAAATATTGAAACGTATATCCGTCTATCAACCAAAAATTATACGCTATACAATCATTCATTGTTCTATTTTCTATGGTAATATTCGAAATCATTGGCTGTTACATTTAGGGTTACGCCAAATATAAGTCATTAGTCGACTATCAACTTTGATTGTAATTTCAACCAGAATAAATTTTCATTGTAGCATTTTACATTGAATCGACTAAGATTGTTTTTGAAGACATAAAACCCTTCTAAAAGTGATATACAGGTATTTTTTTGAATACGGTCATCAGAGGTGTACACACCGGCACGGGTGTATTACTGAAAGAAGTTTCAATCGACCGAAACTGCAATGTTGTTCACTAGGGCAGGGCCGAACCGCGGGTTGGCATCCTTCTGCAAGTAGTTAGGGTATTGTAAGACTCACACCTTCTAAACATTCGTCCCTGTTCCTCTGCTCACTAGGGCTACGTTACCAAATCGGCGTTTGTTCACTGGGAAACAATTTAAAGGTTTTAATATTGTTAGAATTCATGAACACCTTTATGTTAAGCTTTCGCCGTCCAAAAACTGCTTTATAAGTCAAAAAAATATTGCGTTATTTTAGCCCAACTAACAGAAAAATATTAATGTCTGTATATTTTTGCAAATACATCAACAAAATTTGAACATTTTGTTTTGAAAAATTCAGCACATGATAGCTCGTATATCGCTATTTTTAAGAATGTTGTTTTACCAATATACAACAATATGTCTTATGATTTTTTTCTAAAGTGCCAAATTTCAATAAATGGTTAAATTAATATTTCGTTCTTTTAGAATTCACATGCTATGCGATTGCTTCCGATATCTTGCGAAGTTATATATATATTTGAAAATTTTAGTCATATACAGAATTTTTACAAAGGATTTGTATAATACACTATATAAATACGTTTTCGAGTACATTTATGGAAATCATTTCTCGTGATGTTATCAAGATTTTGGGAAGCAATTGCATTCTTTGAGAGGCGTTTTAGTTCAAAAGGAATCCTAATCAATTATTATTTTGTGTGGTCCAGATACTTGTTATTTAGTGATAATTGGTTTAAAAACAATTCAGGAACAATAATAGATGAACCTGCGATTTTCTACACGTGGCTGAATCGAGTTTCATTTGCCGACAAGCCCACCTCCGTATGAAATGGAAAGTTGTTCTACTTGGTTATCTGCCAAGACAATTGTTGATAATTTATCGATATATATGATATATAGAGGTCGGGCAAAAATAGGTGGGTAAGTTTATTTATTGCTCATTTTTGATCTGATTAATTTGGGGGGCGGTACCCACAAAAATCAAATCAAGCAGTGTTTTTTATTTGTGTCTTTGTCCATGACATTGACTCAAATTACGGTGTTGTAAAGCTCCTATCATTCAATCCCTAGTTTTAAAGATAAAAAGTGTAAAAACGCCGGAAAGTTATACAAGATATTCGATGTACAGAAAACCCAAGTCTTATGGATTCAAAGAGCATGATTACATATATATGATGGTCTTTAAATGAGGAGATATCAGTTTCCTAAAAGATTATAACATCCTCATGAACAGACAACCCATGGCTAAACAGCGCTTATCTCAAAGGTTCACCCATTATCATATTCATACAGATTGACTCAGGAATAACAAGCAACTTAAATTCCACATCTCGAGGCTATTCACTGATCCGACACTTGGATCTTCCACATTCAGGTAGAGTTGGAGACATATGGACGAAAACCCTTTAGCTGAATTGCTCAAATATTGATATATACCAGGATTGAAGTTGTAAATAATTTGATCCATATTTAAATTGCCATGGCAATATTGTTGTTACCTGGTTATGCGACGAATAACGACATCCGTGATCTCCACTAGCGGCACTTTTATTAAAATAAATTTTTTAACATAAAAACGAACCGTATCGACACAAATTTAAACGTTAAATGTTAAACATGATGTACAATGTGAAAAATAATTACCATTACCTGGTTTTTCATCGAAAGAAGCGGAATGTATCGACAAATAATGCGGAATGTAACAGAAAATCAAAAGTAGTATAAAAAACAGTTAAATTAATAGGTGGAGTTTTTTTCACATAGACGTAATTTTAGTCCCTATGAATATCTTCTTAGTTAAGGGACATATTTGAAAAAGAGTCATTGTGTAGGAAAAATCCCAAAAGTTGAGCACTTGTAACAGTGGCACATGCAGACCTCATTCTTTGTATTAGGTCATTAGCTCGGGTTGATCCTGAGTCTCTCCTTACTTTATTTTTGCTCAGCATGAAGGCTTGATCGCATGGAATGAGAAAAGGCTTTATCTTGGTAGGTATTTAATTTCGATGGATAATTTGTTCGTATAATTCAGGGGTTGAATGGGGAAATCGCACATTATCCATGACAATTGTGTACATTTGTTCAGTTCCAAGGGTTTTTCTTATTTTTGTGAGGAACTCGTTGAATATGGAAAAATTGACCCCTCGTCCCACTATAGCCTTGCAATGTATGATATTGACGGAATTTAATTTAACTATAATGGATACATTCGGCCCTCGTGAGGATGAAATCCCCTGGTTAGGTGTTTCATCAACCAAAGCCGACCAGTGCAATTTGAATATCTATAGGTTGAGTTGACTTTTATCCATATAAACAATGTTTTTGTGTTGTGAATGAGGCTTCATACTCTGGTACCACTCGACAAAAGCTTTCGGTTATGATTTGACAGTTGTATCATTTCGAAGTATAGTCACAAGTCGGGTCATTTTCCACGAAAAGTTTAACTTCTTGAACTACCATAAGACTGGTTTCATTAACGGTGATGCCTAGTTTTACGACAATATCTAAGATAGTCATCGAACAATTGTTATTAACAAGATGTATTATTTGCCTTTCGATTTCTTGTCAATTTGGTAACAGTGGTTCCTCTAAGACGTGATTCTGATATTACCACCCAGTTGGATTTTTGTAAGTGCAATTTGTATAGTGGGCCTAGGACTACCCAATATTGTGCTTACAGCTGTAACTTTTTTGCCTTCAAAACACCAAAATTTCGAATATCATTTTTTTCATTTCCTTTGAGTGTATTTCTTCTATTCTCAGGTATTTCAATAAAAGTGTAGCGGTTTGGTTGTCACAGATGCCGTTATTGGTCGCAAAACCCAGTAAGAAGTTGAGCTAAAGTTTTAAACATTCATATTTACTTCTTAAGGCTAAATGATGAAATCAAAACAGGAGCTGCTGAGTTATAAATGGGCTAATTTTTCCATAGGTTTAACGACCAGAAACACTTCCAAATTTAACATTATTTAGGCGTTGGTATGTGTCCTACAGATTGAGCTGTATTCAGCTACTATCTTCAAAACTGTGAGATACCAATTATGATATCCAGTAGAATGTTATACTCTCAAATGCCTTAATACGCCTTTGCTAGTGAAAAGGTGTTCTAAGTTATTTTCTACTACCTGGCATAAGATTTACCAATCTAATGCACTACAGGACTCGAGTAACTTTTATTTTATGTATGATGCATTCAACAACATAATTTTGGCCTTGCTAGCACTTGGGATATACAAGGGCTTTCAAGATGTAAGAATATGAAGCTCGTGTATCCTGACCAAATTAGATGAAACAGCTTTCATGAATTTATGTTGATAGGTCTAATTCTCTTATAGATTCTAATTATTTTGAAAATCAGTTTACTAATAACCACTCGTGTTATACCAAACGTATTATTCTTTGATATCCAAAATTATATCTATTTTATTTTTGAATCTTGAAAGGTCAAAACACCGATTTTTTAAATATTTCGTTTCATGTAGCGGTGGAATTTCAGAGCTAGTTTCATTTTGCTAGTTATTGGTTGGCAAGAACACAGGATTGAATGTATTGATGAGTGAGACATAGAAAAATTAAAACTCTAGATTTCTGCAAAACCTCAAGTTTTAGGTCCACCAAATCCTGATCATACACAAGCTAATATCGGTCATATTTCATCGGTTTTCTAGTTTTTTGTCAAGTTTAAAATCATTTTTCATTATATCCGAAACTACAAATTTTGACGTATTTCCCGAAAGTTCCATCATCGACGACGAAATTAATGATAAATATATTATCATATATTTCGCTAGAAAACAATGACAAACGTCAATTCAGTATGCATGTGTCAAACATAATCAATACACTCTCTGCGCATTCTAGACCACTTTTAGTAATAGAAATACACGCATGCATAGAGCCGTAATATATCAATGTTTACAAAAATATAGGTCAGTATCGATTATAATTCCATAATTTGACGGGTTTAAGTTACTTATATCTGCGTGCACTGCAAACTATTTTGGTGATGGTAATCGCAGTTTCATATCCGAAATAAATCTTTTAACAGATTTCTCATTTGTGGGGAAGCAGTATGAGTATAATGGTTAAACTTTATTCTGGGAAACAACTTAAATAATTAAGATTTGGTCATTATAAATGTCAGATATGACTCTTACTTTCCCATAATTCGAAGGCAGGTGTGAATCGGCGTGAGAAGATGGAAGCAATTACAAATCGCTGGTTTATGAGGAAAGTACATGAAAGTTTTTCTGATTATTAATGTTTATTTTAAAAATTAAAAGTGGATTGTTCGTTGTCACGTAATATAATCAGATGATTAAGAATAAAAATCGAATTTTGGAAATGAACACAAAAATCAAAGAAACTTTGCCGTGAACGCAGTGATGGGTCGTGGAAAAACCCGAGAGTTAAGTTGAAATTTTTAACGCGAATTTTTGTGCGATATAGCGCAGTCCGTCACACGAATTTCTTAAAAAATTTAAACTTATCTACATTAATATCTAATCGATTTTGGGGATTATTATTCAGATATCTTTAATTATGTCAGAAGAAATATTGATGGTTCTAGTAAATAAAAGATTCTCATATTATTCATCGGAGACAATATATGCTAACTAATCACTTCGAGCAGGTATAGAAAGATAGAAATAATTTTGGCTGTAGTCAGTGATTTAATGCTGTCATTGATAAAATCAATCCACTGTATATATCTTCACTGGATTATCGGATATTCCAGATGGCAAAATGTAACCAAAATCATTTTGTTAATGTTCGTTTCTTATGACAAAAATTATATTTGTATGAATGAAAGAATTCTAGGAATTCAAATTTTCCCAGTTTGTTTGCCGTTATCACCCATTGACGGGACTAAATAGTAACGAGATATTGTTATTTTAACGAAAGTCGCGATATTTCCTTGAAAAACAGGATATAAACAAGATCAGTGGTTGGCATGATTATTGATAGCAGATCTATTCGAAATCCTCGGAAACCTATGAGGAAATAGCTGCGACAAGCCAATCACTTACCGATTTCCTGAAATGGATTTCCGTATTAGCATGTTAATGGAGGATTTCGCATTCAATTTACCAAGAATCGTCAGGGTCATAAATACGTTACATTGTGTATGATTCACGAACTTACGAACTTAACGCTTTAATATGGATCCTGGGAAAAGGAAGCAACTTTTTGTCAAGATTTATTAATATTTATTTAAAAAGGTTAATTACAAGTACAATCTAAATCATTCGAAATCAGCGTCAAAATAATAAAGGTACATGTTAAGTTTAGTCCTAATGATTGAGATGTGCTGAAAGTAGTTCAAAACCAAGATTCAACTGTGTTAGTAAATCACATAATGTCCCTGTTTCCTAAGACAGACGATTCAACAAATTTTGAATTATATAAACAGCTGACTCACAACAATGTATGGCTGTTGACAATTTTTAGGCTATTTATGGGTGAAGAGTAGACTTATCTGTATTGATGTATGTTAGAGGTCAGATTTATTCGATAGAAGTTAGTATTTATTTCTAATATATCAGATAGACGGCATGTTGTTCTACCTATTTTACAATTATTCTCACTCAAAAATACGATATCACCTGAAAAACCATTAATAAAAATAATAAAGCTCGGTGGTTCCCTATTAAATATTTCATCGTTGCGAGGCCTTTATGACGTTAAATTAACTATCTGTTATGCTGGAAATTCTTGTCAAATAATAGAAAAATACATCTTCGTAATAATCCATCGCCTGAGAGGATTAAATATTGAATTTCGGTTCTTCATAACATGGAAATTATGTAGATTTTTGTGGCGTATCTTTTTTATTTTTGTTTTACTACTGTGATCCGTTACCCTCTTAGCCACTGAATATATACGATAAATTGTACCATTTTTTATCAGATCTACCCAAGATCAACCACCGCGAACTTAATTTTAATACAAATTCTTCTATTTCATGTCGAATATTTCGATACTCGTATAACCCACTCATCCCCAGTTGATCATTTCCGCCACATGAATTTATAGAAAACTTGCTCATGGGATATTGCTTGATAAATATTCACAAGTATTGAAAAAGACGTCAATGTGAGAGAGAAAGCATTAACTAGATTAGATATAAAAAAAATTGATACGACTACACGATATCACGTCTAACCATATACAATATCAATGAATCGGTCAGAAAACCAAGCGGGATTTGAACCCGATTCTGTTGTGATTACATTGACGAATATAATAATAAACCTTATGTTTCCATGCAGATCCCCATTTATCTAAAAAGATCACAAAAACTAAATCGGATCTGATGTCACTGATACAACAGATTACAAATGATCTGATTAATTTATTGTATCAACAGATCGTATTAATTATTAAGTTGTTTTTCAGTTCATATAAACTGTTGATCTGCTCTTAAAACTCGAAATGAATGACATACTTGGCCAGATACTATATAATTGAGGTTTTTGCATCTTTTTGAATTTTTTTTTTATTTAAATACATTTCTAGGAATTTTACTGACTTGAAAAACTTAAGGCATTTCTTAACCATCTCAAAATTTGAGAATTGGCACGATAATTGACCTTTAAGATGAATATAATAATAACTAATAAAAATTTTTCAATAATTGTCGATTTTTTAAAAAGTATGAATAATTGTAACGAATTTTTGTCAGAACGCTTTAAGTTTCGAATTCTCTAAACCATGTAGAATGGCTTCGCTATTTAAAAATGTGACCCCTATATATTCCATATGTCATCTAAATATTTCTGAGACGTAGTCTACGAATTATGGTAGGTAGTTTTTAACGTATTTCTAAAATTTCATCAAGAGAGTAGACAAATTGAGATTAACTCAAGGTTTCTTGTTATGACTATTAAGGTTTTTTAACTATTTGTATGAAGTCTATTCCTGTTTTTAGCCGTAAAAACATTTTCTCATAATTCATAATATTTTTTAGTCAAAATCGTCAAAAATTTTCAAAAACCCGGCAAAAGATCAACGAGATTTTATTCGGCTATGACAGAAGGTCTTGTCTCACACGCGAGATTACACTGAGAAAGAGACAATTTTTGTTTATACTCTTCTTATTTATATAACGATGGAAATCTTGCTGAATGAAAAATATCTAAAAATGGGATTTGAAAAGAACGATATGATTGGTGTACATCTTTTGAGGAAGTATGAGGTAATACATTAAAAACGTCTAACCATTACCATCGACTTTAATCGCAAATGTCCGCGATAGCCTATGAAATCATTCCGTTGTATGCCTATATTTATTGATTGACAGCCTCAGTTTACCAATTTATGTGAGTGAGCAGTTACCTCAAATGAATCAAACACGATCAACATATTCCTAGCTTTATTATCTGACGGTTTGTAGATCGTGGAATACTATGCGGGTTCAAGAAATAAATCATTTGACATAATTGCTTCTCAATCTCCTTAAATATTAAGAAATTTGTTTATTATAACATGGACAACTGACTTTTTCTCATTTCTTGAAGGCTGATTAGTCAAATTGTTACTTTATATGTCGCATTAAAAATATCGAAATTTTTGACAAAATAAGCTCACGCGAATTTCGAATATCAACTTTTTGCGATTACAGATCATCAGAAATTTTAAACGTCCGATGGAGGTAGATCTATCAAGACAGCCGGTTTGATCTATGTCCACAGGTGTGGTTAAAAATTACATAGCTAATATTCAACTATGAAGAATTGAATCCTATAAATAATCCATTTTTATTTGAGATATATTTGATGGATGACTGAGTTTTCCCACTATTTTTTAAAAGCTGGAAGTATGAAGAGATTGAATACGTGAAAACGGTTTATTCTACTCTTGATAATTCGACTATTATTCACAATTGACTTAATTTTTTATATAAAAATTGTCCGAAACTTTACAAAAATAAATAAAAATCCACATTTTTAATGTTTGTATGAATTCATCATCGAATGTGTGTGAATTTTATCACACATTCAATGCGGAATTTTTCAAACACTTTACGAAACTCGCAATTTATTGTTGTGAATTTTTCAAAGATTTGAAATCATATTTTGTTTGGGTATGTCGTTATACTAATTTTTCAGTCTGGATTGAAAAAGGTCTATGTTTTAAATTCAAACCATCATCGATAAAATTGGGGATATCAACATCATCTAGAGTTATGACGGACATATCATTCGTTTTAATATTTTCTTTCCAAATGTAAAATGGCAAGTTTTGGACATCCTGGACCTTAAGTCATTGATAACATGCCAGATATTAATAAATCTTAACTAAATAAAATAAAGTATCATACGTTAAAATTTGTGGGATCATTGGTTGAAATATTTAAGTTTTGATCATTTTCGATGATAAAAATATAAAAATTTAGGTCCACTTCAAAACCGAGTTTTCGGTTCAAATTGGCGTTTGTCCAATCCGATTTGGTACCGCTGTTTTTTAGCGGTAGTTTGTAAGTTTAATTAAGTTTTTCGTAAGCCATATTTGACGAGAAACAAACGCAAAAAAATAGCCGCGCTGAATTGGACTGGACAAACGCTAATTTAGACCGAAAACCCGGTAAGATCATTAGTCAATAAATGTAAATTCTGTGTTTTACCAAGCTAGGAACCCTGTTGTAACTAAAACAATCCACGCATAATTACGGGTTGATTTATGAGAAAGCAGCTAAGTCATCTTGAAAGAGTACGCCTAGGTAATAATCGTAAACAAACTTTATCAATTAGTTATGTTTCTTGCATCAATTTCACATTTAAATATAACCATTTGTCCCATCCAACATTAAACTTAATGATATCATATTTTCAATCGTGCAAACAAACATTCTCACACATTCAAGTTGTTTAATCTTTCACATGAATACAATTTATTCAATGTCATGCTAATCTACCTCTTTTTCTCAATGTGGTTTTAAACAATCCACTAACCCTGTTTTTATCGATGGAGTAGTAGTTGATTCGCGGTTTCGGTGTCATATTGAAGATGTATCATTTTTAATTCTTACGATAAATGCCATGTTTGTAACATTGATCAAGACTGCAAACAAATGTATGTGTGTTTGGTCAGGGTACCACATAGTAACGGGTTGATAGCCAGTCGT